>JARQSW010000565.1:1228201-1259169 GCA_030142375.1 Calameuta pallipes | reverse complement strand
CATGCCATCCCTGCCTTCCGCTGCCTCGGCAACGCAGCCACTCTCGCGATCCTTCCTGGGATGGCTGGTGTCCTCGTCGATGGTCCTCGTTGTCTCCGAGCCAGTGCCCTACGGGGATGGGACCGGGGAGGGAAGGGTGGAGGGAAGGAATCTTAAGATTAACTCAAAAACCTAAAATACTAAATAGACGCAATAAGCAAGAATAAGCAACAATATACGCCATAGCAACGCTCGAGGCCGGTGGGGACCTCGAGCCAGGTGGCGGGGAGGGGTTTATTGTAACATTTTTGTTACAGTATATTTCTGCATACACTCACTCATTTGTAACAATACTAGTGGATAGCAGCTACCATATTCGTCCATTAATCTGTCCAGTTAAATTTTCATCAATATGCTAGACACTTTTTAAACATTCATTAATAAATCGAATTCCGTAGAGACTGTGAGCTTGTTCAAATTTTGTAATTTAAACATTTAAGATTATTCAGAGTACTACTTACTGTTTACACAAAAACATTGGAATAAAGAGACAATAAGTTTCTAATGATGCATATACATATATGTATTCGATTTTACCAAATGATACTCCAAAATGATCATATCAACTGATAATCAATATTTCATAAACAATTCATTAAGAAAAAAAATTCAGTAATATTTGTAACTAGCGAATAAATGCATTTCAAAAATAATTTAAACAAAAATATCTTAGGTGTATCAGCTTCTCCATAGAATATCAATAAATGCCAAAATATAATTTTTGTTGCTACCGTAATGTCTATGTAAATCTGCTGACATCACTATAAAATTTTTGTTTCATATATTTACTAATCTATATACTTTGTAACAAAAATGTTATTACGGACTCCTCCAGCCTCCTGGCTCGAGGGTATCACTCGCCTAGAGCGTTGCGTCTTACTTTTAGTGTTATTCGTTGCGTATAGTATTGTTTATTGCGTATAGTTACCGTTTCAGGATTCATTTATTTAGCGTAAGATCTCTTCCCTCCACCCTTTCCTCCCTGTCCCTTCCCCTTAGGGCACTGGCTCGGAGCCATCGAGGACCATCGCCGAGGACGGATCGAGAGACAACAACCATCCCCGGAAGGATCGAGAGAACGGCTACGTTGCCCAGGCAGCGGGATGCGGGGAAGGCACGAACAGCTGATCGAGACCCGTGAAATTGATCCCCGCCGAACAGCCACCCCCACCATGGCAATGCCGAAACGCGTAGCCCTCTCGGCCCAGTGGTCCAACCAATCACCGAGGCCCTGGAGGCCCACCGACGGAAACAGCGAGGACCGGAAACCATGAAGACTTCTTCACTTCGAGCCAGGGTTTACGAGAGAATGTTTGCAATTTTGGATTTGCGAGTGAAAGTTGAGTGTGCGAGATTGAAGATTGCGTTTTGGGATTATATCGAGCTTGCGGATCTTTTGAGTGAGTACTTATCGTGTGATTGAGTTTCCTTCTTACCCTTTGCCCTCTACACCCTATTCTTTTGCGCTTTAGTATTTCGTAGGTCCCTTCCGGACTTAGCGAGCCGTCCCACGTGGACCGGCATTTCTCGTAGTTTCTCTCTCTAGTTTCCAACCGGCCTTCTGCCAATCCAGTTTGGGGCCGAGTGGTGTATTGCGTGCGTCGTAGTCTTTAGTATTTTTGCGCCCTTTTTGAAAACCCTCCGTACCCTTTCCTCTTCCATCCATTTTGCATATCGAAAATCTGAGGTAATATTGTAAGTAGCCATTTGCGTTCGGGAACCTTTTTCCCTGAGACACCTCACCTCTATGCATCGCTAGCCGCGTCATTTCGAGTAAAGTAAACATTCGAGGACCTCCCAAGGTCACTCGACGGTGCTACACCGTAATCGTAGCTGGCGCCCAGTTTTTAGTTTCGCGTTATTTCGTGCCGAAAAGCCTCCTTCACCCCTTGCCAATCATTTGCGTATTCCTCCTCCCCACCAACCCGTTTAAGGCCCTCCATCCCGATTACGACATTGCGAGCTCCCGAGCGAGCTGTCCCTTCTGTTATTGTTTTGACTATCTGATCTAGTTTTGTATTGCGTATTATTTTCTAGTCGACACATTCCTTGTTAGTTTTCAGTACTTTCTTTTCTATTATCTTTTACCTCATTTTTATTCCTTTTCTTATTGTACCGGCATGTTCTGTTAATTATATTCTTTTGACTTTCACCCCGTGTTCCCTTTCTTTTCGCGGCCCTTCCCGTATTGCGATAGACGTTCTTCAGTAGATTCTGGATGGAACAACCAGCCCAGCACGTCACAACTTTTAGTCTTTCAACATTTATCAGTATTTATATATATTTAAAAAAGTGTAAATTATATTTATTTATTAATTTATAATTTGACTGATGCAGATGGGGCTTACAGATGTGTTCAATGAAAACGTCGCTGATTTATCTTCTATTTCTCCTCATAAAATTTACTTGTCCAGAGTAATACACAAGGCTGTGATCGTCGTTGACGAAGAGGGCACTATTGCAACGGCAGCATCTGGTAATTATTCTATTTTAATTATATTTTCATTGTATGGCACAGGTTCAATATTTGGAAAATACGTTTTGACGCTTCTAATTAGAAATTATATAAATGTAAGTAGAAATTATCTACAGATAATATTTTTGAGTGCATGACGCATATAAGCAGTCGGTGACAACAAATCTGGTTGTGACTAGCCATTTCGAACCTTCTTGTCCATTTTTCTAGTTACATATTTTCGAATTTTTCTCGTTTCGAAATACGTCCATATAAATACATTCAGCTACGGATTATGATCCAATTTAGTAAACACAAAGTAACAATTGCATTTTAGCAATGCTACAATTTCTAACCCACGGATATAATAATATTGAAGAAAGTAGTTGAGTCGACATATATGTCGTAGATGTCTGTATGTACTGAGAAATTCTTGTACCCTATTTTACATAACTCTTCATGTAATGAATATCACTGTGTAATTTAATGGATAAATTGGGGACTTCATGCTTATGAGTTAATTAGATTGGATATGCTAAGCATAAATAACTAATTTACTAATAATGTCTGTATATTTCTTATTTATGTTCTAAGATTCCTTTTCGCTACAAAAATTTTCCTATCATTACCCTTCTTGATTGCATTCTAATGTCGACTACCTATGAATCGCTCGCCATGATTTGCACCGACTTACAGCACATGTGCGTGCAATAGGACTAGTTTCGAATGTGTAGCGCTCGCAGTGACAGTTTTTACTTGTTATCCGGTAATTTTCTTTTTCTTTTTTACAATGAATAGAACAAAGGGAGGGGAATGGTCTCGTGATGATGTAACAAAGTTAATAGAGCTGCATGAACGCAGCCCTTGCTTATATCTCAAAATCCAGAGCAGTCATGCGAATCAAATTAAAATATTGTTGAGCATCTTCTATTCGCGGTTCCGTGAATAAACGATGAAAACTGATATTCAAATCCCTTAAATTTCCATCATCGAACCCATACAGATCTTTTTTTTTTCTTATTCTTATCCGCCAATAATGTTATTATTGCAGCTGCTACACGCTCACGTCTACGCGGTATAGTTTCATTGAAAAATTGAAATTGCGATGACTGTTGCGATACCTCGAACTATCCTGTGTATACAGTACTGTGACAACTTACGACAGTATTGTCTGACAGTCTCTCGCCCGACAATTATTTCTTAAAAATATTACGGGAATTTATACGCTAGTGTAAACGGTATTGCAAGTAATTTTTACAAGACTTCCTAGAGTTCTCTCGCCTATGGCCCTTTATGAATCATATGCATTGTTCTCCACATCCCTAGTAACTCTTTAATATTTTTTCTTTATTTATATATATTTAGTCCTTGTCTATTAGTACGTGGGCGTGACATTACTAGATAGGAGGCGTACTCGAATTTGATACGCGACTCATTCTGGGAACTCGAAAAACTTCCTATAGCAAATCGTTTTCTTTTGAGCAATGTGTGTTTTTTGGCCTAAAAGCATTGGCAATTGGATAATTATATTATGGGAGTCCCTATCACGAAATGCGTATTCTCATCTCTCCCTTTAAACGCTATGTATTTGACTCGCGGACCGATTATAAATTTTATCGAATTAGGCTAAGTTGACGTATTTCAGATCAGTTATTACCTAGGTTATAGTTACTAACGAGGCCTTTAGATTTGATAATAGAAATTTAAAAATAATCAAAAGGTAAGGAACGACCGTAGATAACTTGAATGAAAATTAGTGAATTCCGAGTGGTAAAAATGCCCTCACAATCAGTGATGTGTTCGTTACTCGTGTTAAGTTTCGATAGATGCCTTGCTATTCTGGTTAATAAATTGTAGGTTAAATTATAATAACTGATTGTGTCGTGAGGTTAAGGCGAAAGGTGATCTGTGGAACAGAAAGTGACCTAGTAAACGCGTTACTCGATGCTGGAATTCATTAGTCTGGGAAGCTCAGTATTGCCCGGTAGCCAATTCAGGTTGTCCCCTAGAGTGCGTAATAAATGAATAACGAAACCGTACCTAAAGCAGATTACGAATATTACACCAGATCTAATACTTTAGGGATTAGAACCACGAGTGACAATAGGTCTTCCGATCTTTTGTGCGTAAAAAAGACGATTTCTTACCAAGTGCATGACTTTAACTGCTTATATAATCATTATCTGCTGATGCTCATAGATGTTACCATTGTCCTACGGAAAACGGGCAGCTACCATCTGGATCTGTTACACGGTGTCACGTCGCGTATTCTGTCCCTCATATTCTTACGTTTCCCAACCATTCTTAATTCTTACTCTCCATAAAATTTATCCACCGTTATCACTTCCATGCCGCTTCTTTATTGTTACTTCTAACTCCCTATTAAAAATTCAGTTAATATTTTACCGAATATTTCCTGTTTCCCAATTTCCAAAATTCCTAATCTCGACTCTCCATAAAAACCTTTTGCCGATCTTTCCAGCCTGGACTCCCGTTACTCCCAAACTAGGTTTCATCGATCTTCTAACCCCTACTCCCTATTGCTCACAAAATATATAAAGCGACATCCCTTAGTTTTAGTTAGTTAGTAGTCGGGACATTGTATGTATGTATGTACATACATGACGTTGCTAGCAGAAATACATTCCTCCTGGACCTAAATAGTATATTACACTACAAGGGCAGAAAACTGAGCTTTCGGCACTGCTCGATAGAATGCCCGAGGCGAAGCCGAGGCCCTTCTATCGAGCAGTTCCGGGTGCTCAGTTTACTGCCCGTGTGGTGTGTACTATTTTTCTTGATCCCCAGCCGAAAGTACATGATCAACGTATCGATTTCAGTGCAGAAAGCCTTGGATCTTTGCTGTGTAACTATTGGAGACCCCTATTGGAGAATCCAAGGCTTTCTGCGTTGAAATCGATGCGTCGATCATGTACTTTCGGCTGGGTATCAAGAAAAAAATATTGTTGAAAAACGATTCTGGGGATCCTAACAGCAGCCAATGCACTGAGTAAAGGTTACATTTCTTTATGAAGATATTAACTCGTTTCTTATGAATGCTATAGTGAATTCAGAAAATAGGTAATGTTATGTTCTACATAACACAGTTTCAGATGTGTTCAAATAGGTATGAATGAAGGTGAACAAAGCACATATTACGAAATAACTTATCCCAGTTAGGTGTATGAATCTATTATAAATCAAAATATCAAACAAGTTTCAAAATATTTTGGATCGCATAAAAAATGGTATTATAACGTCTAATTCACGATAAAAGAGATAAACTCAAAGAATAGAAAGCACTCACGGACGAATCGGCTAATGCTTGATAACGAATTATAATTATAATTGTTATTTTATTTTACGTGCATACCAATTTCATGTGATCTATATTTTTTGTGTATTCCTTTTTGGCGTATCGTATTGTATACGCACGATTTACTTGTACATCGTCCCTTTCCTCTTTAATAAACTGTAATGATAACAATTATATTTTTCTTCACAGGTGCTGCACTTGCGAATAAATCTCGGCCTCCGAAGTTCCATGCTAATCGTCCTTTCATTTACATCATCCATGACAAAAAATCAAATACTATTGTATTTGCTGGAAAAGTTTTTAATCCAAATTCACAAAGTTTTTAAACTTGAAACATTTTGTCTATACAATAAATAAAAATAACAATCAGACAAATGTAAACAGAAATAAACGTAATCATTTTTCCATTCCAACATTTTTATTTTTGTTCAATAAAATCTATTGAGACTAAAAGCGGCAGTGGATTCGGAGATCGCGTGAAGAATATTCTCGAGGGCGCAGTATTATGTTCAGTGAGCTGCAGCAATGAGAGAAACAAGCTGTACGTTGAAACTTGAAATTTGCTTCCTCTGAATCGTAGGTAGTGTACAAAGTCTCTTGCGTCTGATACTAACTCTGTTTTTCAGTTGTTCGTTTATCCGATAAATTGTACCATGTCTTCAAACTCATTTTTTTTTACATTTATTTCATTCTCAAATTTTCTGCAGGAAGATTCGTGGCGTATGGCTTTCATCCTTTGGACATTCATGTCTCTTTCTGCACCTTTATACGAAAGATCTTGACCTTTGTTTTTCATTATTTGTATGTACACAATACCTTATTTTTTGTTCAACTTATTTCTTCAATTATTAATAGAGAAACTAATTTTTTTTTGACGTTCTTCGAGAGGTGTGATGTAGCAGTAGAGGTGTAATGATGGTTTTCCTTTATGGCAAAAACTTTATTAATATAATGTATAAAATAATTATTATAATGATATAAATAAATGAGAATACACAATATATGATTTTTTTTATTTATTGTCCGTAACTTTTTGAATAATGGACCAAATTAGATCTTGTTTTTTCGAAATGTTTGTTTTTTAAGGTACTTAAAAAAAATTGGACATACATTTTCAAAGTATTTTCAGAATGATTAATAGAGAAAAAAACGATCAGACCGGGCTTAAAAGTTGTTAAATGGATAGTAGTTTATGATCACTCACTTTCAAAAAAAATATTTAAAATTTAAAACTTAAAAATCACATATAAAAATATTTTGAAAACATTTTTCGTATTTTTTTTTTAAAAGTACGTAAAATACGAAATTTTTGAAAAAAACAAGATCTATTTTGTTCCATTATTCAAAAAGTTATAGGGAGAAAACCGAAAAAAGATTATTTTGAACGGGTCATCACAAAAATCTCAAAATTTATCTGGAAGATTTTTATCGCGTAAATGAGCGAGAACGCATCATCGTTCCAAACATTAGAAATGCGTTAATGCGAGTGAGTACGCACCGTACGCACTATCGCGTCCAAAGTTGGAAGCAGGACAATGTAAGCAAGAGATCGTGATAGGCTGTGAGCATGAGTGCGAGTGAGCCGACCGCAAGAGGCGTGGCTTCACATCCTTTCCATGTGTGTGGCACACTGATACACCGCCGCGCCATCTACCGGAAAAAAGTGTAACTACCTTTTCTCTGCCAAATGTTAACACGGGACCTACACTTCCATGTACTTAATATAAGTTCTCTGCTTCAACTCGATCCGGAAGAGAAAGACAAGCGACAAAACTTGTTCGATCATACTCGAGAAATTGAAATAGCATATGAAAATGTTGTAAAAACCTAACAAAAACTCGACTTCTTATCAGTAATATCTGAAAGATATTCCGTTCACGCTCCCCATTGACCTTCCATACAAGCGAATTTATATAGAGGTGTATAAGATTTCCATGTCTCCTCAAATTTGAACATATCAGTGAATTTCCACCAAATCTTGTATCCAACAATCTTGATTGGTGATTTATATGAATCGACGAGATTGGGCATGGCAAGTCAAATATTTTTGAATCGGCTAAAATTCAAAATTCTAAAACTTGAATATGTGTATAATAGAATCAGATCCGGTTTGCCGATATCCCCCTTTGATACATATCACGGCTGAATGATGTTCTATACTTTTGGAAAGTTGGAGCTCAATTGGTCAAAGTAGACTGGAGTTATATTGATAAATTTGATTTTTCGAAAAATTCAAAATCTTATAAATCAAAACTTCTCCATGGATTTGGCCTAAATGCAATACCAACCAACCTTGGATACAAATCTCTGCGTTTTTTTGGGAATTTGAAAACGACATAAAATCCGAGCCGATCCGACAGTCGACAAAAAATTAAAGCGCAGGGATATGAGATCTGCCAAACAGCTGATACACAATATGGCGAGTCCGCGTAGTACGAAAAAAAATTTAACTTGAGTGGTGGGAATAGGAGAAATGCAACTATTGAGAGGTGCCTAGTTCCGAGGTAAGTACTGTTAAAAAGCTTTCACTTGAAACGTATGAAAAAGGAGTTATTTTCAGTGGTACAATTGGAAGTTCCCCCTATTATTAATACCTGTAAAAATAAGATAAAACTAGGAGAGGGACGGAGTGAAAAATTTAAACGCAGCGTTCGATGGCGTATATTTTTTAATCCAATAAATTCTTTCTTTTTGTGTGATGTAAAACTAAACAAAAATTTCATACAATATTTTTGTGCTACATATTTATTCTATTATTCTATGGCAAAATATACATGCTAAGTTCCATCCGGATACACGCACGAATAACTATAGATTTTAACAGAATCTTTTGTAAATGTATGATAAACTTCAATAACGAACTTTATAGTATTTGTATTTGCACAGTTATAGGTATTTCAATTGTATTTCGTCTGATATATAATAAAATAATCGTTGGTGCACGTTTACTTAAAAAGCTACATCTATGGGTACGAGATAAATTAAATTTTTGCCATTTTTGCGATAATAAATTGTTATAGAAGGAACATCGGTGCAGCGTGAACAGTTAATTTACGTCTACAACATACAAGAGAAGTGTTTGATAAAATACGTTTCGCACAATGTAACCAATAGCATCACTCAACCAGCCTGTCCATATAAAATAAATATTTCTCGAAGATATCCTATCATTATTTACTATTGATAGTATTGAAATTTTTTATTATTCAATATACTGAATATGTATTTTTTAAGTCTTTCGATCGCCGCAGGCATTATCAGGTATCGGCAATGCAAAAATTATTAAACTTGTGGTAAAAGAATTTATCTAATATCCGAAACGTAATTCATTCCGACTTTTCCCTTCGATCAGTTCACATTCATCGTTGCTTCATAAAATAAAAACTGTTTAAACGCTTCTTAAAAACTGTATTTTTTTTTAAATAAATAATCTATGCCCAGAATAGAGGATCTACACGCTGTACGTAGAAAGAAGAGAATGGGAAAAGCGTGACATTCCCGACAGTGTAGATAAGGATTACATCCTATACCTTTAGATTTTATAAACCATTTTTTATTTTTTCCCAAACTATAGTATTTAATCTTTTGCTATATTTCTGAAAATGGCACACTTTTGGAAACTCCAAACATTTCCCATTCTTTTTTGCCATTCTATACACAGTGACTGACGCAATTTGACATTATAATATTATAATTGAAAATGAAAATAATTGTCAAAAAGTAACACGACACGAAGGAGAACTAACATTGACCGTAGTATGCTACTGGATACAGTGATAATCAGCGACCATTAATTCGAGAATAACAGTAAGCTAACTTTTGATACAAGTTTTTCGAAAAAATATATATGTATGTCAGTATACAGTATACGTTATCTTCGTGTTTAAGTATGTATGTCGATTGTAGTTTTACTTGACTAATTGTAAGTTGTAAGAAATGAATATTCTTATCGTAATATTCTTATTGACAATATGCACAAGGCGGAATCAGTAAAACGAGGCGAAGAATGGAACAAAGTGTATCGTATAACGCAATAACAAGATTTTGTTTCACGTAGCAAAATATATCGATTGAAAGTTTATGTAAAAAAGTATTTCACACCTGACAACAGCTAACGATAAATACAAGGATGCAAAAGCAAACGAAAAATCGATTTAGATTGATCATAGACCAAAGCGACGAGGAAATATTGACATTCTCATAAATAACTCGATGTTAGATAAGTACGTACTAATGTGATAATTAGTAGTCGCACGGTTTCAGTGGACCAGTCGTCCGAAGATCATTCGCTTACATAACGGAGCCGCGGTTTTACAATAATTGTGATGTTCATTTTCAGTGACAGGTCGTTGCCTTTTTGTAAAACGAAGTCTTCAACGACTTGCCCTTACTTAAGGATACACCGATAACATAGTATTATGTGTATATCATGTATACGAAATTATTGTATACATTAGTTTATCATATAAACTATATATATGTACCGTACATAGTCTGTTTACTCGACGACAAAAGTCCCCTTATTGCTAGAACATATATGTATACGAAGTATTCAATTTTCTCAAGAGGATTTTGATGCGCAACAAATTTCTTATGGAAGTTGTATGCTCTCTCTCGTAGACTCCTGTCTATACAAAATGACTGTAGAAGTAATTGCTGCAGTGCATCGTAAGTATCGCTAATTGTAAGGGGCTCAAATTAATTTAATCTACAGTCATTCAAGCCCATAGAAAATTATATAATTTCAATTTATACAATAATGTGTATATTTACAATTTCGGTACCGTGGGAAATCAATAAATAACGCGACATCGATTTTAAATATACAATTTAATACGCAAACCCTGTGTAATCTGCTAGAAATTGACAGTGTTCGAGCGTCGCGACGCACACAACAGCAAAGTATCATTATTCAAAAGGACGAAAATTTTGCATATCTTTCCACAATCATATTAGAGGAGACAAAAGATGAAACGTCTGTGTACTTTCATTTGATGTAAATAATCGTAAAAAGAGCCCAATGAATTCCATATACTTACAATCTGATATGTCTTCGATAATTGAAATCGATCAAGTGAATTGATCGAATAAAATTGTTAGATACAAAAACGTGTGCTTCATATATCTCTGAAACCTTCTTGTCGCTTCTTCAAATTTTAAACGTATATATCACGTTTACGCTGATGATAGGATATGCATGATATTTTTAAGGTTATCACATAGCCCAATGCTATTCTTAATTACGCTCTTGATTACTTTTTTTACTTATTCGAATGATATGTACACATTTATCACACGTAAAGACACAGCCGTAAGTAAATGCATGCATATAATTTTCCGTATACATGCATTTACTATGCGCTAGATAAGTGAATGTATGAGAAGAGAACGGGAGGTTGATGAAGGACGAAGGATTGGAAGGATAACGAGGAGGGGTGGTAATACAAATCGGAAAAAAAAGAGATATAATTTACGAATTATAACAACACTTTGAACATGCTTGAAAAAGAGAAATTGACATCGCAACGTTCATCAAATTTTGTCGAATATTGTATTTCCATTCTACTTAATTATTTGATAAACTCGTAAAGTGTCGTAATTTAGATGCCAATTGGTTTTTTCCGAAAATAAAAAAGACCCGCCGCGAATGGCAATTTCCTTAATGATTTTTTATCTTCTTTTTACTGTTGGCCATTCCACGAGAGAATCTTTTACCATTTGGTTACATCGATCTAGGAAAATTAATATGGACTATATGGTGCACTGGGTATATGTCGGTAGGGATTTGTGTGTGTAGTCTAGATGGTAGAGCAACGGCGCCGAGAGGCCAGGACATACTAGTGGATATTCCGAGCGAAAAAGCGTGTCCTGGCCCTTCGTAAATCCTGATTAAAGGTTCCCTGAAAGCGCTCCCGCGGTCCAGGCCCTATTTTGAACCGCGATCGCCACCTGGAGGGATTCTTTTCATTATACCAAAATATGATATATTTGTTTATATCTATTTATATATCAATATCTATCATCCGATACAATAATTACTCTCGGCTATTTCTCAATAAGAGACGTGTCACTTAACTAACAGACAAGAGAAAAGCCTAACTTCTCGTCTTTGAGGATTTCCCCACTTCGAGAAACTCCTTTCTTTGCCGTTCTAGTCCATTTTTATCGACCGTATCTCCTTTTGCAATACAATCTTAAGCCTATTTCTCTGCTATACGCTACCATTTCAATGGCTTAGGTTACACCGATGTGTACTAAGAAGGATGGATTTCACATTGTTCTCGTAAGAGAAAATGAGAGGGATAGACTTTAGTATGAGAATCATACAATCACGATATCAGGGCTTTGAGTATCAAAGGCCAATGGAATGTTAGACTAAATAATATTTTAAGCTAAACATTAATTTTGATTTGCTTAATGATATCTTAACTTGTCCGATTGTTCATGGGCGTTTGTATTTGATAGAAAGTATCAATGAGTAGCTCACGACGTTAGAAAAAATATTATATTCGTTTGTCAAAATTTTCATTTCTACATTATTCTGTAAGTTTACGAATTTTTTAATAAACGTATACTATGCTCCCTCCCTAACGATCACGTCCGTATTATTCCTCTTTCCCTCAATTTGAGTGGAATCTAGTTCTCCACTCTTGCCGACAGGCAATTATAAGCGTGCGCATGCGTCTTTATACTCCTGCAAATAGAGTGCGGTCCGTCGCTGGTCGACGGTTCTCGAAAGTTCGAGACCCGAGTCGAAAATCTTCGAAAGAGGGAGCATAATACTAGGACTTTGCAGGATAGAAATTTCTCGAATTTATACTAACTCTAACGACTCGACAATCGACTAGAACGGCAGGTAAACAGTTTTCCAAGCAAACTCTTCGACCCCGGAGGACTTTTATCGTTCTATTCATTATTTTTGCTTTACCGATATGCGTATTATATGATATGTATACGATATTTCCACCAACCTTCTATCAGAGATACTTCAAACTTCCTCTCTTTGTTCAGATTTCTCTACGCAAGTGTCCTTAGAAACTATGCTGCACTATAGTTTAATATGGTATACTTTAATACCAATGCAGCTGTTTCGGTTGGATGTCTAGCAAGACATTTTAAAGAATTAATGTGAAGTCATCGACAATTTAGATCGTTAATGTACCATTAAAATTATTTAATTGACTTAATTTTGCACAACGACCACTGAAAATCAGAGAGTTGAAATCACCTTATTTTGTTTTGTGCTTACGAATATGTGAAAAATCGGATTTCGTCATGCAGTTATTAGGTATAAGTTTCATTCGTGAATATTTCTAAAACGTACGCGAGGTCACTAATTAAATTTTAGTGCAAATATTCGTAAATAGCAATCGGTGCAAAGATTGTTGATGACACTCGTTGACTTCCTTTTTTCTCGTTATAACAATTAAAAGAAATATTTAGTTAAAATCTCAATCACGTTTCGTGTATATATACATATGCATATGTAATGTTCCGCTTGACAAAGACATCAAGATAGGGATGCTTACCTGCATGTGAGAATGAGGAGCATGCACGTTAATATTTGTATGCTTATACAGTGAACGTTAGGGGTGTTTGACTTTCAAAAATTGGTGCTTCGATACAAGCAAACTTTGCTTTCAGAATTTAGAGTTAATTGCATTGAGAGCTATTATAAATTTTTAATCGATTTTGGCCGAATTTGCATTAGAGACGTATTTAGTTATAGTTTTCACTTCAACCCAAAACACTCCTGTTCTTTTCTAGAAACCCAAATTTTACATTTCCTACCGATAATATTCCATAAAATAGAATTCTGAATATAGTCAACATAAAAAATAAAAGCTCGTAACTCGTTATATCAAAATATCAAACACCCCTGGTACATATGTGCAATATTATATAACGAGAATATATAATATTCGTGTACATGAAAGAAGCTAGACTAAAATACGCTTGAATATAACTTACAGATAAATATTAATATTGATATGTTATCGTTCCTTATCTCAGAATCCAATCACATTCACCCTCAAAGTGTTATCACTTTTTTCACTTTTCGTTCAGCTTCTTCTTCATCACTGTATCGGTTGTAACGTTATAAAGATATAATGCATAAGAAAGAATTGTGTAATAGAGTGTCGTACGAATTACTTGAGAAATTTATGATTCATACGAGATCTTTCTCTGAAGTTTATGGACGTCTGATTATAGGAATTTTCAAAGTTAAACCGTCTTTTTTTCTTCTTTTGAAGTCCTTGTATTTTCGAGTCGCGTTATAAGACCGCTTTCCGGGCTATAGGGGAATGAAATTCTATGAAAAAGTGGTCTCCCACTATAATGAAAATGTCCCCCATATAAGCCCCATCACGGGTCCTTTGACTCTCGATAGAACAGAATGCCCGTAATGAAAAACGGATAAGTGGGGTCTTACAATGAGAGACTTTATAACGCGACTCGACTGTACTTAATGAAGATTATTAAAATAATCCTGCAATTCTTAGATTAAAATCCGATAATTGATTTACGATATAATCAATACATCTATTGTTATAATTATATTATCCTTTGAATCTTTAAAAATTGCTCCATTGTCAAGAATGACACTTTACCTAGGTTCGTACTCGACGAGCCTATTACGTTAGTCAAAATGTTGGTTATATCTCATCGTTCAAATCGATAATTTCCGCTAATATACATTAACAAAATATTTTTGAAATTGTTTTAGTAATCAGAGTTACTCGTAAAATACTTCTTGAATGTTTATGACGTAATAGTCATTCAATCAATGAATCTGATAAAGATCCCTCTTAGATAGCACAGCAAGCAGTAATGACACTGTAATATACCAGGTATATCGAAGCGCCTATTATAAATAAGAAAATGTATCGTTCGTCTCTATGTTCTTTCCGGGATTTAATGACAGTTTAAATCCTTATTTATCGTTGATATTTTAATATATCTGTACGCTAAATGCTCCTTACGTTATTCGAACCGTGACGTCTATGATCTACATTTGGTCTACAATTAGGCCAATTCAAAATAGAATTTGATCTTGAATTAAAAAAAGAATTATCAAGAACTTAATCGATTGTCAATTATTGGCATCGAACCAATTTCCGGCGACTCGTTCAATCGACGGAATTGGATCCACTCAATTGAATGCCTTACAGTTTTGCAAAGTGCTTCGTATTCATTATTTTCCTTGGGCTTATGTAATTCCTCTCGTTAAGGAATTCTTCATTTTAAGGAATGAGACGAAGTGTTATTTAATAAAAAAGAATAGTGGTCAGGGTTACCACGACTTTGCCTACACTTAATTGTATGTATCTGGGAGTCTCCAAAATATTTCGCACTTTACGTCTCCCTCACCTTTCCCCACATTTCCTTAAAATATACAATGTACATCGAAATATTGGAAATATTCTTTAGAATCCCCACGGAGATTTCTTGGAATCACAATTTCTCATGTATGTGAAGTTTTTGTTTTTCATTAATTTATCGTCGTCGGAATGCCTTTCGTCGAGGAGATTTTAGAAATCAACGCACTGTACATTCAAAAGCACATACTGAAATTTGGCATTACCGTATTCTAAATAACGGTACTATATCTATAGCTCCGCAGGGATCTATTATATCAGAAATAGCATTTTTCCAAAAAACGTGCTTCGTCTTCTACTCGTGGATGATTGCACCTCGAACATCTGAAGGCCTTAACATATTGTATATCAAAATTTAATACATCTGACAAATTCGTAAAAGAAATATCATACTTTCCAACAAACACGAAGTAACAGTTACCTATCGGCAATGCGAAAATGTCCTTATCAGGGATATGTGCAATAATCTAAATGACTGATATTCAAATCATCATTTTGGCATTACCGGTTCGTAATCGTCACTTTCCGCGTTGGTTTGCGTCTAAGAGGAATAAAATTGTTTTCTGTAGATAAAGGTAGATATATCATTATGAGAATAATATATCACCAAGCGCACAAAGGCTCGATCGATCGCCTAAAATAATAATTTTATGGCATTATAGTGTTCGAGGTACAATTTAGAATGAGTAGAAAATCAATGTAAATAGAATCCCAAGTTTCTTTTGGAAACTATTCAATTCGTATGCAAACAAAGATATTTGTTCCACGATAAACACAGACTACTTACCAAACATTATGATTTGTTCTTTTCTAAGTGATATTTTAAATATTAGACGAAATTATATCCGAGTACCGTGCGCTGACTAGTTTTAAGGACTCGAGCTGATCTTGACTGTGTTGTTCTTCCACCGGCCGGTCACTGAACCCTCGCAAGATCGGTAACTTCTCTGTGTAATCTTTCCATGAGATTTCAAGTCGAAAATGAAACAAAGAGTTTGGTCGAGTTTTGTCGAACGGGTAGTGACGCGGTCGGCAAAGTTGAATATTGGTGAATGCAATGAGTACTTCAATCCAGGAAACCCGTATTGACAAGCTTCTCCAAGAAGAACTTTACGTCACCGAGTTCCGAATCCTTAATGCCCAATGACTTAAGCATCCCCAGATCGCCGTTCTCCACAGCCATAAATACTGAGCGTAAATGTTCTAGATCAGCACGCAGCAGGTGTAACGCTGCACCGAAATCTTCAATGGTCTGAGATTCTGCGTAAATGAAAAATTAATCGATTAATTTTTCTTCCTATGTTGCTTTTTTCTTATCGTTGAACAAATTTTTAAAAATTTCATAAACATACATCTGTATGCTGCGAGAAAAATGGAATGGAGCAAAAATTATTCTGTAGGGATCTTTATGAATTAGCAAGTAGGTACATTTTTTCCTTTTTTCACACTTATGATATATATTGCATATAGAAATACGAAATTCTGTGTTTTCAGGAAAAGGGGAATGTTATAT
This sequence comes from Calameuta pallipes, assembly GCA_030142375.1. NCBI lineage: Eukaryota > Metazoa > Arthropoda > Insecta > Hymenoptera > Cephidae > Calameuta > Calameuta pallipes. The sequence goes on along the minus strand of JARQSW010000565.1, from coordinate 1,242,466 downwards.
TTTGACAAGATAGTGTTATCAGTCGTTTCATCTTTTACGTAACGTTAACTATTTTTGTTTACTTCCGAATACTGCATATATACCTATGTGCTTTGTGCTTATTGCAATTGTCCAAGGCTATTATGCTTAAGCGCGAGTCGTTTGGAAAACTTGAAACTGTCAAGAAGGATATTCCGAAAACTTACCAGAAAGGGCAATGGCCACCTTTTGTACACCACCAAGGGGCTCGAGTGTGTCGCGTGCTTTATTTCCGAATAGCTTTTCCAAGTAATTAGGTCCATGACTTGCCAAAAGAGATTGCAGAAAACTTGCTGTTTCTTCTACCGGCGGTCTCTTAGCTGAAACATTGTTCATAGACGATATATTATAATTATATTCACGTATATGTAACATTACTCTTGACGTAGATGATTGGGGAATATAAATATACAGATCATACGGCAAGACAGTTTCACTTAATAAAATAGCCTGAAAATCTGTGATGTTTAATCTAACGCAAGAATGGTCGCGCACTATCAAATATTAATTATTTTGAAACTACATAATACCGACTATGAAGTATTTGCAAATAATTAACATTATGGATTCCTTTATTGTTTAAAGATTCAGTGAAAAGTTAAAGTGAAACACCAAATAAAAAAATATTTTAGTTCTCTAATTGAATATAATATCATATTACTGAAAAGATGATTTGAAATTTAATTGCGGTTACCTTTAGTACCAAATTTATTTTGTATTTTAATTGTTTGTAATGGCAAAATCTTCATGGATGCAGCAGAGAAACGAAATCGAATTATAATTTATAAAAATTAAAAACAACAATAAATGTATGTCTTTAACTTTCAAATAGTGATATAGGATGAGGTTATAATTATTGAATAAAAAGACGCTAACCTGCTGTGCAAAGTCTTGAGTCTTCATCATAGCCATCTTGACAATCCGGTGCACCATCACAGAGATATTGTATCGAAATGCAAATACCGTCTCCAGGGCACTTAAACGGTTCGTATGGATGGCAGGCACCCCCTACAAAACATTCATTTTCTTTGTTATTACCATTTACTTATAAATGACATTATTTTTATTCAAATAACATTAAAAATTGAAAGTATTTAATGTTAGAAGAAAATTTTTGTTTGTGATATTTAATGTTTCTTGATTAAATTTGTGTACCTATTAGTAAAATACAATGATGCATGTAGTAGTTTATTTAAACATCGCTTTTAATTATACATTTTCATATTTGAGATGGACATAACCCAGATAACACCCAAAAACAACTCTCGTCTCATTAGACACGCGAAACAGCAGTTTTGAACATTATTTAACGTTGGAAATAGAAACTGCATCTATTAAATATCATTTATTCAGATATATTAACTAAAAGATTTGGTAATATTAACACCTCTTGCGATTACGTGAACATTTTTTGGAACAATCTACGTAGATTTAGACTGATTACCTCGCTGTTGAAAAAATAAAATTGATATAGTTTTTTCGAATGTGCATTACACTCAGCACGCTTACAGCACTGAATAAAAATAAATTAATCCTCCGTTTAGTGGGGTCGTGCTCTTTAGGCGACGCTCACTAACTTTCAGTAACATAAAAGAGGCTGCCTGTAAAGCGCGTTAGTGTTTCAGCAAGTACGTGAATTTGATTTTTTTTTTGTATTTTTCAATATTTTTATGAATAATATAAGGTTTGTGTTGTAATTGTAGACTGTTTAACACGGGGAAAATAGCGCAGCGGTGAACATGAAGAATCCGCTCCAATTCACTCTGTGCACAATGTGTGCGAAGAACATCACACACATATCTTTAAAGACTGTGCAAACTAAGCTTTTGTTTAAAGTTAATTTTCATTTTAATTAGAATCTCAAAATGTATTTTACCTTTCTTCTAAAATTAATTTTGTGTCGTTAAGTATAGGTTTCTAGAAAATAAGACGTAGGATGAGTGATAAAACGTGTGATTGAAAGAGGGACGAGAGGTAGATTTCGTTGAGCTAACAAAAACGGCAGACGTATTAAAGGGCAGAAGAGATTGGTGATGTTTAGTAGCTATTTTTCAATAAAGATTATTTGTAGATTAAATGAATATCAGCACATGCATTCATTTAAATTAACAATGCCTGTAAATCCCTATTTTTCATACCACGTAAATATGCATTAAAATTCAATATCCTGCTTTTCTACATAATTGCGTGGACGAATCACTGTAAAATAATCTCTATATTCAGGTCTTCAAATAATTCGATCTTTCGAAGCCGCCGCCATCAGGTCTATATTTTTTTAAAGTCCTAGTCTAAGATGTGTAAAACACTACAAAGATTTTTTAAAAATAATCATTGTTGTAAACTTTTGCATTGTTTAGTAAATTCCGATGTTTTCCATATTTTTGGTACATTTTAATTTTAAGAAATTTAAACATTTGATTTTTAACTTTTTTCTAATGAAGCATAAACTTTCAGAAGTAACCCAAATTCTCATCCGATTTTTTGAAAGTCCGGAAAGATCAACCCGTAACTAAACAATATCTCCCAAATCAGTATATCGGAGTACTTCAGAATTTTAAGTAGCAAACTTTCATAAAAGTGTGATTAGCGTAGCGTGACAGCTACTCTAAGCTTTTGGAACAGCTTGGGTCTAATCAAGACATCCCTGACAGGTTGTAATTTTTGTGTGTAAATACATAAGATTGCGTAGGACCGTGATTAAAGTGTACAACTTTATATTTATAGGAAGTAATAGTATGACAAAATAGCTCCCAGGTTGCCGTATACTATACGACAATTGGATAGAATAATTGTTTATGTTTATGTTCAATTAGATTGTGTTTGTATTTTAATTCAACAAAAAGAATTAATTACACGAAATAGAATAGTAATTGATTGAACTTGATTTGCACTGATTTCAAATGATTAAAAGATTTAGCAAAAATCACTGCAAAATACGGTTGAAATTACTTAACTATATTTGTCTGCCGGCAACCGCCATGTAAAACTAAATAAACTAAATTTCGATTGACGTTAAAAAATCGTTTTCTCAGTGTACGTTAGACTAACCTAACAATATATGTTAAACTTATTCTAATATCCCATTTCCATTAGGGAGGTGCGTACAAATATTATGAATTGAAACATTTTTTATTAATACATATTATAAACAACTTTCTTATATAATTATAGTGACGTGCGTTACTGTATTAATTATGGGTATACATTATCTACATGATAACGTAATGCTGTGATCGGTTGGGATAGATTGAAATAGTTTTTATATATTTTTTTAATTAAAAAATTTGTTTTCACTATGTTAAAAATGGAAGGTTTAATGCTGTATATGATACCCGGTCAGATTTTGACATGAAGAGGTCCTCCGCTGGAACCTCGAAAACTATTATGGTTTTGTATAGTATTCATTATTGCATTTTTTAAATATTTTATATTATAATTATAACTCACAGAGCTGAGATTTATTTGAATATTTAATATGTCGAATAAGTACATGCAGGGTATTTAATTTGTAGGATATGGACATGCGAGATAATACGTGTAGGACTTGCAACGTACAGAATATTTACGAGTTGGATTTAAGTCACCTCAAAATTTCATTAATATTAGATACACGTGCAAGAATTCATCAAATACATACATCTGTTTGCCCGTATTAGAGCAGGAAGTATTTAAAAAATTTAGAAATGCACAAGATTAACTATTATTTTAAACCTACTATTTTTTCAATCAAATATATTTGTCACATTCATGCAACGATTCTTGCTATGAAACAATATAGATCGGAGTTTGCGTTATTGCTATGCCGGAAAGGCTTATTTATGTATCTAGGTGAAAATTAGAATTGGAAAAGGTATTAACACAGTATTAACACAAATTTATTGACGCAAATGTGTATGTAAATGAGACGTTAAACACAACAGTTTAAAATTAGTTCAGCGTTAGTTACTATTACTTATTCATGTACGACTTCTTACGTGAACGTAGGAGGGAAGCAATTATAATAATTCAGTAATTGGTTTGTTCATTAATTTCATCTAATGGTATACGTATCCCGTATTCATAATGAAATAAAAATCGTATCGTTCAAACGAAATACAAAGATGTAATCAATTCTTTTTTTTAATTATAAATCTATTCTTCTATGCATTTTTTATTATCAGCTATTATTGCTTGCAGTGAATATGTAGGCTTTCACTATTACAAATTGGGTACGGGACTCAATCGAACCTATTTTATGAATAGATAAGTAGAACCGTATGGAACATAGGGGAGTGTCCTATCGCGTGTGTGCATGCGTAGCGGCAGAGTATAGACAGTCAGATTTTAGGCTTTCGCAGCCAATATTATCATTGATACTCATGGTTTCCGGATGGAAGTCGCATCTGTGTTCAGCTTTATGCCGGCATTTCGCAAAAGTTTCAAGCTGCATCATCAGGACTAGGAGGCTCCGATACTGAAGCTCCTTGTTGTTAGGAAGTCCTAATATACCTATGATTGCTCATGCGGATCAGTGCTTCATTAAGACTTCCTAACAACAAGGAGCTTCAGTATCGGAGCCTCCTAGCCCTGATGATGCAGCTTGAAACGTTTGTGAAATGTCGACATAAAGCTGAACACAGACGCGGCTTCCATCCAGAAACCATGAGTATTAATATAGACAGTATTTAATATTCAGGATGAATCACTGAACTGAACAAGATTTGAAATTTCCATAAGAAATTAACCTTCAGACGTAGATGGCATAGTAACGATTTCAAATATTCAGTAGTTTAATTTTTAAGAAGGCCGCGCAAGGATCCGAAAACATATACAAAACTCTTTACGAATCAAACCAATTGGATCAAGAAACTCAGTCGAGCCTTGCGCCAAGTGGAGGCAACCGGTGGTACAGGCAAGCAATTGAAATTTACAGGAAAAATTAACTTGAGAATATTGATGGAACAGTAGTGGTTTGTAAATGATCAGCACTTGCCGTCTGACACCTCCGCGTCCTTATGAATCATTAATATAAATTTATTCAGTTTATTCGTCCATTCAAGCAAATCTGCTTCAACTGTTAAAGTTAAGGTAACGTAAAAAGCACTACTTTAATTTGAAATTTATAAAAATCAGTCACCGCAAATGTTTACAAAGTTCAGTTAATACTATATTAATAAAGAATGTGACGTATCGATAGAAAATTAAATTAAATCTTTCAACTATCTATATTCGATTTGCCAATAAATTATATTACGGTATGGAGTGATAGTGTTACGTAAAAAAAAGTTGTTCAGTTATTCCGAAACTTAAATCGATTTCTGTATAATATTTTAATACCGTGTAGATGTTGCCAATGTTAAGAATATTAGGTATTAATAATTGAGTGCGTCATTACACGTGAAGGTAGGTGAAGCACATAATCGGTGGTGGGTCAAATATCGACCGAGGAAGTCTTTGAAAGGCCGCTCCTATTTTTATTTCCCAAAACTATCTGTACGGCCACTTCTCGTACAATCGCCAATTTCACTAGAATATTCTTTCTCCAAAACTGTCACAAATTGGAAAGATATTTGGCAAAAACAATAATCTGTTCGCACTTTATAATGCAGAAATAGAGTTAGTCACTGGAGTCCGTGCTAACGTAGAAGATATTCATTTAATTTTTATTTAATATTATAATTAATATTAATAAATAATATTAAATAATAATAAATAATATTTAAATATAGTATTGATATGCGGCAGTTAGCAGATGCATAAATTTATGACTCTTCTGCATTGAAATTCAAGCCTATATGCCCCCTTCAAAAATCCACATTATTCACGGATGAACTATATGATCTAATTCCATGGTAACTACATGTAAACGTGCTTAGATGTATCCGTATAGGTTTAAAACTATAATTATGCAGAGGTGCGGCGTTAACGTTTCTATATCAGTATTCGTGATAGGCAGTGATCATAATTAACAAGAAATTAATGTCTAATTATTGGTTTAAGTTTCGTGCTCAGTCTCAAGTAATGAAGAAAGTTTTCAAAGTATATAAGTATATGTAGTCACGAGTAGTGTTCTTGAAAAATAAAGTCGTTTTCCTCATATTTTGACGTATCATAGGTATACGTGGATTTCTATATAATAAAATAGTTTGATAACATTATCGTAAAATCTCGAAAATTTTTCGTTCTTTGTTATCGTATAGATATATTTTCAATAAAACGTAACGATAACCCATATAGCACATAAATACTAAAGACGTGCTTAAGATGCCTAAAAGCCAATCTCAGTCGCATTAAATATGGTAAAGATGAATTTTGATAGTATTTATAGTCTGGGAGTTTCAAAATTTTGAAATATTTTTCACCATACATACAGGGTTATTCACGGCAAACGCACCAGCTGAAGTTGGACGCGATTGAACAATTCTTTTAACCGAGGCAGTGTGGCCTTGTTAAGAAAATGCAAGAACGTGAAATTCATGATCTTCGCAATGTTATGACGTTAACCTTCGTTTCTTTAATAATGTCACCCTGCTCGGATTCATGAAATCACTCATTCAGGGCCAATTTCAGCTGGTGCGTTTGCCTTGAATAATCCTGTATGAATGTTCCATCTTTGAATATCCGATTAAGACTTTTATTGTTTTTAGAATTTCTATACGGCTCATGAGAGATCAAATGATCAGATATAATTTGCAGCTAGAGTAAGCCCTAAAATTTTGATAAAGTATGCTTTTATATGGATGCATAGAAGACTGTATTAAAACCACAAAAGAAATTTATTCATTGCAAAACTGATCCTAATACAATGCTAATACGATATCAGCTCATTCTTTCAGTTTACGGTGACCGATGCTTTGTACGTAACTTGACACCAAATCGCGCTATCCTTCATTTATAATATGTAATAATATTGCATACAGAAAATAATAAGACATCAGTAACGTGACTCTATGCCGAATCCAATAAAAGTAAAATACACATCCATTATAGTTCTAACGATAATTGTAACACCCGGTATTAATATTGTTTGTACTACGTGAAACCTAATGCTACATACTTATTAAAATCAGTATAATCCCCGTAGTCTTTTAAAATTTTTAACAAATGACCCTCGGTGTTTATCCTTAGCACGAAAGCAATACTAGCAATTTTTTAATATCATAACTGTATTATCAACCTTTCATGGGATGTAAAAATTAATATCATTGTAGCAAGGATATGGCATACAAAATGATACGAAACGTTTCACTGCGATATTCCACAGTGTTGAAATATGAAAAATTGAGACAAACTGAAAATCTTTAATTTTTTAAGTAACACTTTGTATCGTTTTGTGCATGATGAAAAATGTGCAAATTTATATTAAAGTGAAGGAAATATATATATGACGGGAATAAAAAAAACTATCCCCTGCTAAAACTCATTTTAAAATGAGTGGATTTTATAAATGAGAATATGAATTTCCTTACCCGTTCTCTTGGAGCTGAGGTGACCGTAGAGTCGACTAAGGTCGATCGCCATTACTGCACGGGGAAAAGCAGCACAGACCGTAAGGGCGAGGCCAAGGGCCAAGCTGGTGCACAACAATCGAACCATTCTTGTAGAACGTCGAACGAAAACTTTTGTTATTAGAATATGCCGTTGGAATAATAGCAAAGGAGGAGGAAGGACAAGGTTGAAAACGAAGGATGACAAGAGTAGCGACGCTTTGGATGTCAGTGATGGGAAATGGCTATGACGGAGAGGCTGTGTTTCGTCGTGGATGTTAAAATATTATGATATCCGGCCTGTCAGCCCCTGGTGGTGCGAAATTCGCTCGTCTCGAATGTCCGACTCCTTCTGAGCTTTTCGTCGACACACAGGTTGCGTCGAGTTGCCACGAAGAGAGAGGATAGCGCCGAGCCCGTACACCTCGACCAATCATCTCTCTCGTTACGAGCTTCTCAGCCAATGAGAGCTCGCGGGTCCCGGAAAACTCCCACGCATTCTGCGACTCCACGTCGCATCGATTTCGCCTACCTTTTCTCTCCACATCGCCTCTTCTCCTCTACGTTTCCTATCCTCTGTCCTCCACTTCGGTTTTATCTACTCGTATGCTGTTTTGAACCTTTTTCAACAATACTCGCGCTATGGGAATAGTAATTCCACACTCGTTTTCATTTACGGGATTTCGATCGACGCGTAACTGACCTTATCTACGATTATATTTGAAGATTCAACGGGACTTTGAATGTCGACTGTGTTATACTAGGTTAGGATATTTTGATTCCAACAAGTCAGTCTCGACTTCCATATAAAAGGCATTGAACCTTCTTTTCTCCGTACTTTTCGTGTTGGATTTTAAGTTCATTGTGGTCGATTCATTGCATATGAACGAAACATAAATCGTCATATTATTACAACTCTGTGTTACAACGAAAATTATTCAATGTAATATGTAAATCACCTGTTATACACAGTTATCGTAGTTATGTTATGTTTTAGTGTGAAACTTGTAACGATTAAATAAGTACAAGCTCAGAAAGAAATACGTTGCTAAAATAATGATTCATGATAAAGCTTTATTTATTTTTACTAATGGTATCACACTATCAGTCACATTTCATAAATGTACATAGTTAAGTAATTGTTGCCAATGAATATTATTCTGATTGTTATCGTTATCGTCTTACTTGAAGCATATTTTTTATTACGAAACAGTAATTTTTAGTTTAACGACAAGATAACAGTGAGTACAAAAAATTGTTTTACATTAGCCGTAAAATTTAATTTCTATTATCAGGGAGCGAGGGTAAATATGATCACTTTTTACGGGAGCTTATCAGTTGTATTCATATCATACATATACTGCTTGCTTGACATACATTTATATCATCATCATAGAGTTATGCTCATCCGCTATAAGTAGCATTGCTTGTAAATTTAAACTATGAAAAATGTATTGCAAACTTTCTATTATATACTATAACTTTGAAATAATAAGCTCAAAAGTAAAATTTCGTTGCAATATCAATGCAATATCAATCTCTTCTCCAATTATTACGTGCTTTTTCTTTTGTATTTATGAATACACAAATGTGAGAACATAAGAATATTGAAAGGTTTATGGGCGGGAGTGGGTTTATACACTATTAATATTTTTAAAAAAGCTGTAATTGAAACGTGCAATTTGCTTTCTCCGAATCGTAGGTAGCGTATGAAGTCTCTATATGAGGAAGCATTTTCATTTTTTTTTTAATCTTCGGCTTCCTCATATATGAATCTTCATTTGCTACCGCCAAATTTGATACATATCACGGCTGAATGATATTCTATACTTTTGGAAAGTTGGAGTTCAATCGGTCAAAGTTGACGGGAGATATATTGATAAATTTGATTTTTCGAAAAATTCAAAATATCACAAAATCAAAACTTCTCGATGGATTCGGCCCAAATGCAATTCCGACCAATCTTGAATACAAATCTCTTCGTCAAGAACTATTTAGACGAGTATCATCAAAATTTACGACATTTTCTCCAAATGTGTTTTCTCGACGTTTTGGCAAATTCTGAATATAGGCACATGAGGATCTCAAAGAAAAAATTGTCTCCGTCACATAGCTTCCTCTATCAGGAAGCAAAACAAATTGAATTCAGAACATTTCATTCCCCTGCCTGTGTATATAAATCAAATCTGATTATGTACAATGCTATCTTCTCAGTTCTTAATTGCCCTTCGATCTTATCATCAAAGGTTATATGTATTTCGTAATTAAAAAATATTTATTAATATAAGTAAGAATATATCATTTCTTGCTGCTTTTCGTATACGTCGCATACATGCGCGAAATATATTTTTTCAATTTATATGTAACAAGTAATCAACGATAATAAATTATTAATAAGTTACATAATAGCCAGTCTGACAAGCCTAATACTAGACGTACTAGCATGTAATTCATATACAGTAGAACCCGGATTATTCGAGTTTGCTTTATCCAAGTTCGCCATTATTTGAGCTCGCGTAGGATTCGTATGGACCCTTTTTATTCGAGCTACAACAGGTGGGGTAGTCCGTATTATCAAAGGTTTTCAAGCCGTGCATTGACACGTGTACGATGTGCATTCGGTAACGCGTTTACGAACTGAGAAAAAGATTTGGTAATATCAAGTACCAGCTGCGATCACAGGAAATTTGTTTGGATCAATTGACGCAGATTTAAATTGATTAGACCGTTGTTAAGATAATAAAACTGATATAATTGTTCCGAGTGTATACTGAATTCTTTATTGTATGATAGCATTTAATCAAAATAAACTTCATTCCCCTTTAATTGGAAATGAAATCCATCCCAACAAATACAAGTCGGTCGGAGGGACGTCGTAGGTAAATCGATGATTACAGTGCGATGTTAAAAAAACTCCGACAGGGCTTCATAGGATATAACGAATATCCAGGATGAAAATGATAACATAGAATCAGCATATACTATAGGTCCCAAGTGGAAGTTCCATTGATACTTCATATGAGCATGACATTACGTATTTCGGTTTTAGTTCGAAGAGACCGCAATGTAACTTCTGAACAACCCATACATCGTTTTCACATACATTTTTATTGCGCATTGTATTGTTAGAAAGTTTATGTGACAAATTATAGTATTTTATCTACAATAGTTAGTACGAATAAATATAAGACACGAGTGTGAAGTTTTATACTCATTCATGCTAGTTATTATAGATAGTAAAACAGTTTTTGTAAAAAATGCTCAAAGAAAACGCCGAAATTTATTGTTAGAGGGCAGCTTATATTCAGCGGTTATTCGCTTTTTTTACGAGAGATGACGTCACTGTCTTAAATTTTTAGTTAAGTCCAAAAAATAATATTTTAACCCTTTGCACTCGACTGTCCCCTCTCAGCCACCAAAATGCAAAGAAAATGGGGAAATTTCAAGTGCAAAGGTGCCCTCTGGCGACACATTATGAGGTATTTTTTAAGGATTTGTTACAAAAAAAAAAAATCAATTTCACACTCGGCAATTCATTTATCATACATACTTACTTACATGGTATTTTCTTCTTTATGGTTGGCATTGAGTTCCCTTAATTTATTTTCTTCGAAATAATTATTTTAACTTTCCTATACCTCACCGGAGATCGAACCAGCGACCTAAGACCTAACACGCACGCATGCAACCCACTGTGCTATCGAGTATTTATGAGTTCTGTTGTAACAGAAGGATATATTAATTGTGTCGGGCGGGACGATATAAATCCAAATACATACGAATAAAATCGTAGACGTTAGCGTAAAAATGATCGTACGAAACGAAAATACATTAATTGACTTTCAATTATATCTCATTATCTACCATTTTTTTTTCTCGGTAACGATAAAAAACTTTGTTTAGAAAAAATGTATTTACTGAACGTATTGATTAGTCATTTAAGAAATTACTTTCTCACTTGTCCAGTTTAATATCCATCGCAAAAGTTTGCATTTTTTCTATGTACATGCACGTACTCGTATATGCATATAATATCCCACAAATATGTCAGTAACAGACGTTGGCATTTCAATAATAAACGTATGTGCACACAGTATGCTCTAGATATTCATGTATGTACAGATATTCATGCATGTATGAAGAATACATATTCATAGGACATACAGGATATACTTCTCACATTGCGGACCTGAAATAGATATGCAAAGAACATCTCATGGTATACGGAAAGGGTTTTATGTGTATTCAACGAAACTAATATTGCGTGCAATATATTTTCCAACATTTGCGCTACATATTTTATATTATTTCACATTGTGAAAATAAATTTCAAAAATCCCATCGGCGTCGCAGAATTGAAATTAATTGTAGTTGCAGTGCGATTATGAGCTAATTTCGCGCTGCACATATTTTATTAACATTTATAGTATTATATATTTTATATAATCTCGCAATATGAACAAATTTCAAATATCCCAGCGACGTCGCAAAGTTGATATAAATTGAATTCTTTCAACAAACGGTATATTTTAATCGCATGCCACAATTTCTTACAAGGAAACCTAGGTAGTTGTCCGCCTCCGATTTTTTTCGTTTTCACATATGTTGTGTAGTACTCGAAAAACTAAGCGACACGTGTTTTTTCTTATCGGCCCAAACTGAATTTTTGGGGGTTAAAACCGCCCCCGAAAATTGGGGTACTAAACACCGATTTAACTATATCACATATAAAAGCGGTATCTTTCACAATGAAACCATTTGTAAAAATTACCTCACAATGAGAGATCAAAAATGTGATTTTATCAAATTTGTCGAATTATTTTTAGGGGAGTAAACTACCCCAAGATTGTTTTTCATTATAAAAAATTGCCTAACAGGAGTAAATTTGAGCCAAAAAATTTGAAAAAAATATATGTTGCTCGCGATAAATAAATGAAGTTTACATATTTTTGCATTTTTGCGAAAATTTATTTTTTAGGGGTTAACCACCCCTAAGTACATTTTATTACGTATCTCTTAAATAAAATAGTTTTTGCAAACGAAACCAAACGGAAAAACTTCCTCAAAATGAGAGATCAAAAATGTGATTTTCTCAAATTTGTCAAAACATTTTTTGAGGGTGAACTACCCCAAAATTATTTTGCATTATACAAAACCGCCATAAGTGCAGTTTACTGTTGGTATGATTCCGTAGAATAAAGGAACTTATATTACGTAAATTTACATTATCAGAAGCACGCGTTACATTAGGAAAATGTGAATTACCAAGGAGTTATTATAACAAATAGATTTATAAGACTAGTAAGCATTATGAGACTTTATTATTCATTGTGTGTGGTACACTAGTAATGATGCTCTTCGAAGAAATGCTTAAAACAAAATGATTTTTTGCACCACGAACATCTAATAACGGCTACATTTTCACATCCTTCAAGTTCATACAATGTGCTGGAAAATATCTGGAAAAAATATTATGCCCATTATTATACCTAAAGGCACAACCGGAAAAGTTCAGCCCCTTGATGTCTACGGATTTCGTATTTGGAAGAATTATGTGCGACATTTTTCTGATTCTGTTATACTTTTAAACTATGACATGAATCTGCACATGTGAAATAATATAATAAAGTTACAGTCTTTAGTATATAATCAATTATCATCAGATCATCACCAAGGTATCACAACCTTTTTAAATAGTCCTGTTTAAAAGCGGGTACGTCACAGAAAAACCAGGAGAATTAAAGAATCCAGTAGATTTTTCCTTCAAGACATTTTCCAACAAATTGCGTGAAATTGAAGGATGTGAAAATGCAGCCGCTATTAGATGTTCGTGGTGCAAAAAATCCTTGTGTTTTAAGCATTTCTTCGAAGAACATCATTACTGTACCGCATACAATGACTAATAAAGTCTGATAATGCTTACTAGTCTTATAAATCTATTTGTTATAATAACTCCTTGGTAATTCACAGTTTCCTAATGTAACGCGTACTTCTGATAATGTAAATTTACGTAATATAAGTTCCTTTATTCTACGGAAACATATCAACAGTAAACTGCACTTATGGCGGTTTTGTATAATGCAAAATAATTTTGGGGTAGTTCACCCCCAAAAAATATTTTGACAAATTTGAGAAAATCACATTTTTGATCTCTCATTGTGAGGAAATTTTTCCAAATGGTTTCATTGTGCAAGATACCGTTTTTATATGTGAAATAGTTAAATGGGTGTTTAGTACCCCAATTTTCGGGGGCGGTTTCACCCCGAAAAATTCAGTTTGGGCCGATAAGAAAAAACTCGTATCGCTTAGTTTTTCGAACATCCCAGACTTCCCAGGTGAGTCGCAAGTTTGCTGGGATACAATAATTGGTAAGGCCAAGTAAGTCACTCACATTGCCATAATATTTACAGCAAATTTTTTTCAGCAAACCGACCCCTATGCTATAGCTGTGCGCCGAGACAGTATTGATGTCGAGACAGAATAACTTATTCTTAAACAGGACGCAGTATGACATCTTTAAAATGTCATTTGAATGTGGGTATTTATGTTGGCCATTATTCTTTTTCGCCATTATTATTCTTATATATTTTATAGTTCTTGCCAGGAATTCCTAAGTATTTACTTTGAATGTACTAATGATATTCTAATACTATACGTTTGTTATTAAGCTTTTACCTTGATTATTGTTAATATGCTCTATATAAAAAGTTGACACTGGTTTTGAGTTTGATTACTGGCATAATGAACGCAAATTTATATCAAGAAATGCACGGACCCGCCA
>JARQSW010000565.1:1201747-1221741 GCA_030142375.1 Calameuta pallipes | reverse complement strand
AAAAATGGCGGGGCTAACTTTTACCCTAAAAAAGTTTTATCTTCATAGAATCCAAAATCCAAAAAATGCAACATTTTGTATTTACACCACAATGCAGCACGTAGTTAGCACAATACAGCACAATAGTTATTTTTTATTTTTTCAAAAAAGGCGCGGCTAACTTTACCCACATCTACTTGTATGATTTCTTCTGGACTTCCGGTAGTCATCTGATGAATCACTGTCACAGATATTGCGAGCTCGCTTATGATCTTTTATCTTCCTTTCTAGTTCCATGACCAGGTTAAATCCAGCATCTAAAGATTTTTGATTTTTTACTACAACCTCCTGGCGTATCTCACGGGGCAATCCGTATAGAAAGTTTTCGAGAGTATGTTCTTCTAGTTTCGCTTTCTTTTCCTTGTTGTTACGATATTCCTCGAATTGGGCGGCTCGTGCCCTCTGATATAGGTTCGTTGTTCTATTAATATATTTCCTAAGACTTTCCGTCTTTCCTATCCTCAGTGTTCCTATTTCACCAAGGAAGGAAGATAAATTTCTTCCTGGAGCGTATCGTTTCTTTAGGTGTTCGATTAGATCGTCTAGTGTGGTGAAATCTATTTCTTCTACGCTAGCCCATGCGGCTCCACGGAGTTTGTTCAATACTTGGAGAAGGTATCGAGATTCTTCTCCAGCTACTAACTGTTGCGCTCCAGTTTTTGCAGCGTGTACAAAATTTGTAAGCGAGGGTAATTCACCGTCGTATTTTGGTATTTCTAATGCTGCGTTTTGTATCCTAGCTTGCGATGTTGTGAATTTAAATGCTTCTATTAGGGATCGAGATAAATCTGTATCCCCCATGTTGGAGTAACAAGTTTGAGCAATTCCGAAATGGTTATTTAACGAACGTCAAATATATATATGTGACTGAACTCGTTCGTGGTACCAACTTGATTAGGTAGTTGGACTTGATAGAATTTCTAAGATGACAATGGGGAAGTTGACCCGAAGTCCAACTTCCTTTAGTCGGTTCTTGAAAGATGGGAACTTCAAAAATAACAATAGGGAAGGTGTCCCGAAGTACAACTTCCTTAGTCAGTTTTCTAAGTTGGATAAAAACAGGTGTTGGTATTTCAGCTTGAGTTAATACTAGTTCGGAGAGTATCCCACCACTGTCACCAATTCTGTTACGTAGACCGTAGCGGCTAGCGAGGCCTTTAAATTTGATAACCAAAATTTCGAAGTAACCAAATGAAAAGAAACGACCAGAGATAACGTGAATAAAATTGGAGTGAATTCCGAGTGGTAAGAATGGACTCAATGGTGGGCTCGCTGCTCGTTTAAGGTGTTGAAACACGCCTTGCTATTCCAACGTGGAGAGATATTCCCTAAAATGTGTACGGATGGGTAATAGATATTTAATACGCGAGGAAATTCGAATTTGCGTATATTGTTGCAAATAAATCGTAAGTTTCAATCAAATATTGTGGTTTACAGTGTTACTGAATTATGAGAAATTCGGAATAGAGATCGTGATATTAAATTACAAAACCTGACTGTATGTGAGGTTAAGGCGATTAGGAATTTTGTGGAACTGAAAATTATCTATATACTTAATTTGGAAAAGACTAGTCTATGCAGCTCAATTTTGCCCGGTAACCGAGCCAGCTTGTTCCCTAGGGTATGTAATAACTAATCAGTACCTAGGCCAGATTACGAATATTACACTGAATCTAATACTCTAACGGTTAGAGCGGGTGACTATTACCCCACCACGCGCGCCAAGCGATTGTCCCCCGAGTACCTCGAGCGAAACTCGCAAAATTTAGGCGTTTTTTCAAATGAAAAATTTAACCCCTTAGCAAACTCATATTTGGATGTTTAAAAGCGCGTTTTAATCGTTGAAATCTCAGCTACAACTTGAAATAAATGTGAAACTTCTATTTCATCGCATTCCTAATTAAAAATGGCGGGGAATCATCCCCGAGAACAATAATTTTTTGAGAATCTGTAGCATCATTAAAGATATCACGCAAAAACTGGACCAGATTGGCCGACGCAATCGGAAGTTATGGCCAATTAAGTGTTTTCACTTCAAGGGGGTGTAGCTCCCCCTAGAGTGATGCTACAGGGATTCAATGGGGGTGTTTTTTTAATGCCGAAGGATGCTCTTTCTAATGCCATAATTAGAAATATGAATTTCCTTCCGGAACCACGAGTTCTCGCACTTTTCAAAAAGTCCCAAAATGCACTATTTCACTCCAACCCCTGCCGTTCAGCCATTTTGTATCCGATCGGGATAAAACCTTTACCATTCGAACGGGAAGGAAATTTTCTAAAAAATATGTCTTTGATTTTTTAAAATCGGTCATAGTTTCACAGAAATACGAAAAAATTCAAGTGTTCCACTTCAATTGGACATTACTGTATATTAATATAGTAATTTTTTCGAATTTCTCCAGAAACATAATACAATAAATACCAGCATTTATGCAATAAATATTGCAAGCAATTATAATTATGTTTGACATTCGATTTTAATGATTACAAAAAATTGGCAGAATAACATATTTTTATCAGATAAGAATAATATTAAAAAATGATGTTATGCCGATAAAGCCTTCGATGACCAAGCTTGCGCAAAGAAGTGTTCAGCATGAAACTATCAAATTTCCTGAGTGAGAACCTGGCCTAATATTTTGGTGAGTAAATCAAAGCACGGCATTGTCAAGGCTGCATTCAGAAAACGTATCTCAGGATGCCCTAATTCATATTAGTCATTGTGTCAAATATTTGTAAACAACAGGTTGCAACGAAAATTGTCGTTACAGTGCATACGCCTTTTTGATGGGAATATTTTGGTTGCGCTGACGTTACTATCAATAGCGAAAAAACGTATGGACCTCATATAATACGTCTTTTTGGTTTTATAGGGCTTTTTATGATATTTTAAGGAGTACGCGTCCTTACTGAACTTTTTCACGCATACGCCCTTCCGGCATTAGATACGCGACATAATGTCAAAGAAGAGTGTTACTGTATAAAAGATTTGAATAGCAAGACAGTTCATTAAGTAGAAATTGACTTTGATAAAAGTACCTTGATGACGTTGATGGCCACTTTAGAGAACATAAGCACGTAATAACCCCATTCTGGAAAGCGTGATAGTAAGAACATAAGCTCCGTCCAAACGAGAAGAACAGCAACTGCAGCTATGTGGCGAGTTAATTCTCTTGTAGGTCCATGATCCATGTAAATCACCATAGTAGAAAAGATTAACGAACCCCATTTTACCCAAGATTCCAGCTCTTGAATGTAACACCATGACCTCTGTTTCGCGTGGAGAAGTTCCTGAAAAAAAGAAAATCTATTAAATGATGATATGACGTACATCGAAAAGTTGTTTTAGTTGTTAGCAACAAAAGGAATAAAAGTACTTCGTTACAATAGCCACGTTACGAACATTTTAAGTACATAATTATTTATACGACTGTATTACTTTCTAACGATAATATAAACATACTTATATACAGTGTGTTCACGCTTAACCACAAGTAGGTAGTGCAGTTGAATTCTTCGTAAAAAGTAAAAAGACACGTGTTCAAACATTTAGCATTTTTTAAACGTAGACTTCGAGATATTTAACTTTGAAGCTTGCAATCATTGGCTGATCAGCGACGACTGAGGCTGCTCATAGATAAAAAGTAGCACGTCCGATTTACAAATTTCTGAGTCCAGAGATTGACAGTCACAGTTCTCGGAGTCTAGGACATCCTCGCTATAATTTTCAGAGTACAGGGTTCATCGAAATCTAGAAAATCCTCGTTACAGCTTTCGAAGCCTAGGAGTCAGGCATAGGTACTTGCCGTATGTTCATGCAGCAGGGTATTTGTAATCACAACAAAAACACTTTTGTGTAAAAAAACCTCGTCAAGTGTTTAGAATAATTTATTATTATTATTGTGAATTCCCCTAGCAAAACATATTGAAATCACATTATAATGCCAAGTACATAAATCACTATAAACCTGCTTATTAAATGATCCAGCAATAGTTCATCATATTAATTGAATTTCAAAATTTTCCTTAACGTTTTCACAATTTTTTTGTGTCATTACTGCTGCTCGTATCTAATTATGATTTAGGAATGAATTAATAGTGAATAACGTGTTAGCTATAACTAACTATAAGAACTAGACTAGAGCCTAGATATAGGAAACTACGGAGAGGAATGGCGGTACACCTTGAATCTTAAGCTCTTCACTTAAAATACGGGAACTACGTTGAAGCACACACAAAACGAGCGCATATATGCAAAAAACTAAACATCTAAATATCTCTCTTGGTGTTTTAGATGCGAAAACATGCTCAACATCATGAAAATGATTTTCATAAGTGATCTAGTGTTATAAAAGAATTTTTTCAATTCATTCATATTGGGCGTTGAACATTATTTCTAATTTTACAACCATAAAAGACATTTAGGAGTTCGATTTGTACTGTTTTAATGAAAGACACCATAAATATATTTTCTATTCTTTGATTCGAAACACAAGTATGTACACTGAGCGTCATTAATGGTGTCCAGCTTGTGAGCGTCGTGTGGTAAAGGTAAGAGAGGAGAGTGGGCACGATTATTTACGTCCCTGAAGCCATGCACGCAACAGAGAGTGTATGTACTTAGTATGGTGCGTATGGTGTGAGCGAAACACTAAAGCGTCGCTCGTTGCGTCCTTTTCGCACAGCACTAGTGTGAAGTAGTCGGCAATATGACGCCAGGGTTGCTCTCGCAAAGTTTGAAATCGCACCGCAGTGCTCTCTTCGTTACACCCACAAGCCGAGTTACGTAAACAGTCACCGCCATCGACATATAATATCAACTACGCGATCTCTACTTCAAATCCTTTGAAAAAAGTGACCTTTTTGTCCTGGCAGCCAAGTGGCACGGCGTTCACAAGCAAGAGGCCATTAATGACGCTTACAATTAGTTACATGACTTGCTTCGTCGCCTTGCCTGTACTTGGCGCAAGACTCAACCGCGTCTCTTAACCAGCGCCGTCTGTTGTGTAGAAAAGTAAATGAACGTGCGAAGCCGACGACTACGGAACTAAAATAATATAATCTCGCTCCCCATCTCAATGCGCCCTGATCTCGTACACTAATCGTATTGATCTTGGTAGCAATCGATTCAGAACCTTCGTATCCTATAGTGAATGTATCAATAACTTTTTGTCATATATAACGGTTCATAAGATATTTGATTCCAAACACAGGTAAATATACAAGAGTTGACCCAATCTTTTTCTTGCTAGTATCTTTTCTATATTGTCTATTTCTTTTATTCTTCTACATTCTCTTGTGTTATCTATTTCGCTATATTTTCTATCACACTATACCTTATATTCCCTCTTGTCGAATATTGGCTGTTTCTCTGTTATGAAATATTATCTCTATTTTATTAGATTATTTATACCTTCCTATCCACCACTCGACTACGTCTGTGCCGGAAACTGTATTCGAATCGTATGAATTGTTCCGTCCTTCGTCAGGACGTCGTGTAGTTTTTTCGTAATATCTGTCATGCACGTATTCCAGTATTGCAGTCGAGCTATAATTTCGTAGAACTCTAAATTATTAATCCGGCTCTGTCGATTCTAAGAATAGCGTTTAGAATTTTGAAAAATGTTATATCCTTTTTGTATCACACTTAATTTATTTTCATATTTGTTTTCTCGATTTGTTAATTTTACATCCGAGTCCCAAATAAACGGCCGATTATTTTTGCTCTTAAGTAACGTTAATTCTCAATCTTATTTTATTTAACACCTGATCATTTTTCGTCCCTATACGTACCGCTGCAGGGTGTTATCACGCTTCTAGCAAAGTTAATTCTTCACGCGACGCGTGGAATTCTTTATTTTTGTTTAGAGTAAGTTTCTGACAACCATCGTATACGGTCGTATAGGTTACTTAAGGTTATTGACCGTGCTTTTCAAAATAATTACAGGATTCTGAAATTTATACAGTTTGTAGATTGAAAGTTTCTGCATCGACTCGAAAAAGATCAAATCCGATTATAATATTCTTTTTCAAGATATTAAATGCGTAAGTTGACACCAATCGTCACGAAAACGCATGGGTCATATGACACGAGGGATCGTCGGTCATATTTACTCACTTATATCTTATGTGTGATTAATGACAGCATTACAAAAAACGTATATTATATACAATATAGTATGAGGATCAATATTATTCCAAAAAATTTACGATTATAAGGGAAATTGCATAGGAATCGCGATAAATATAAGACAAATCGTCAAAAAAATGAGGGGAGGCTTGGTGGCTCCCTAGAAATCTGGCAGCGCCGCATTTCTACGAGAGCAGCACAAGCGGCAAACGTGAATCGCGCGTAATTCGAATCAAACAAGTATACAGTATTCATACTTTTTATTCTCTCGGAATATGCATATGATTTATCAAACGATAACACTTTAAATCAAATATATTTTATGAACATTCATCCTTTGGTTCAATTAATATTGGACGCTTCGCAATAATAAATAAGTTCACATAACGAGCTTAGTCATTAATTAAAACATTTAGTGCCAAATTCTAATTTTCTATCTAATTTGCAAATTTAAACCTCTCGAGGAAAAACAACTGGCCATGGCTCCTCTAGGCCACTCGAAGTGCCGCGCGACTCACGACAAACTACTGGCGCCCACGGCTTCCAACCTCGAAACACGAATTCTCGAAACTTCGACGCGGCGCTGGCAGATTTCTTGAGCTCATATAATATCTTCAAAAAAGGATGATATGCATCATTTATCGATTGCAATTGGGTTCTAGATAATTATTGTGTTTAACCAACTATCCGGAAACTCGGAATTATTACGTAGCGCCGAATTCAATGTCACGAATGTAATGTCACGCAATGTAAAAGCATAGGAGGTCGCCAACCTTAAATTAAAAAATTGGAAGTTCCGTTTCAGCCGACAAGAATTTATTCACACGACCCAAAATGCTAATGATGATAATAAAATTATAGAATGCCGAATGGTCTTACAAGATAGCATTATAAATGATAACGCCACTGATAACGCCACTGATAACGCCACGTGTGGAACTATTTGGGCTCGATACGCCTTTACAGGCTTACAAACTGTAGAATTATAGCCGCCGCGCGATGCAATTGTGAGGAGCTACTCTAACCCGACTACGTTCCGATGTGTATCTAGAGACTAATTTGCTTTCGCTGATCCATCCGACATTCTGCTAAAAGTCAGTAGACGAGCAGGGCTAAATCTTACATATTTAGCGATTTTATCCGTGCGAGTGAATCCTGAAGTTTTTGATTCACACGTCCATTTAAAAAAAAGGTTGAAACAACAAGCACAGCACGTGACACGTTTCAATCCAGTTAGCCGGATCATCTTTTCTATTATTTCTGGATTAGCGTATTTTCCCGTGACGCAAAGGTATGTCTGGCTCCTGTCAGAAAGGAGTAGGAGTGTATCGGTCATATTTGAGAAGGGTTCGGCTGTGTGACTATACGCAGCTATATGGTTTCGAGTCTTTGGATGACGTAACGATGTACAACACAAAACGATGTGCGTATATTTCTCTTAATTTTCATATCAATATCGTTGCTCATTAAGTGTCTCGAGGGACGCCCCCCCCCCCCCAGCAGTGCACGATAAGAAATTCATCACCGATAATAATATATGTGCAATGAGTAAATAATACATTTAATCTTATGTATTGCATTAAAATTAAATGGCGTATATTTACACGAACAAATAATCATTTAATATAGTTACATTTGTACATCACAATGTGGTACATTTTTCATGGATTCAAACTTGGCATCAAACATTGATTTCAAAACTTGTTATAAGCAAAGTATCTGTAACCCTTATATGAAACTTGACACGCCCTTTTTTACTTTGGATATGTTTTTGGCAATTATTACACTAACTGCAGTTAGACTTCTTTGTCCTAATATTGATGTACCAATATCACTACTTTAACCGATCTCTAAGTGTCAATGGGTGAACTTGGACTTACGAAAAGTTGATGATACTGAATCAGTTTGATAAAATTGATAAGAAAACTCGTTTCCACGAAAATAAGTTTTATAAGTCTAATCCAAATTTTCATACCAGAGTAAATATGTATAACCACCAAGAAAAACACTTTCATGTAAAAAAGCTTGCCAAGTACAGAATTGCTATGAGTTTGCTAAGTTTTTCTTAGGATTCATATACAGGGTGGACCAATAACTTTGGCCATCTGGAATATTTCTGTTATTTGTAATAATTTAAAAAAATGTTTCATACAAAACTTGTACGGTGTGGAGAGCGGCATAATGCAATGTTATTATTTTTTGCGAGGATGTAAAGGAATTTTCGAAGTCATTTTCAGTTTTTTAAATGGATGCTACATTTTTTTCTTCGCTATGTGATAACCAGTATTAACCCTTTCATTACCAGTGCCGGATTTATCCGGCATCCACTGGACGCCACTGGATTTCTTATGTCGAATAATGTACCTATACATTCATATTTTCATGCAACATGTCACGTAAGGATACCGTTGCCAGAAGGCATGAGAATTTTATGGAATTATTATGACTGCGTGTAGAGTAAAATTTCAGGACGTGTCTCTTGAAAATATACATCTTCTTTTATGTTGTCAAATAACATAACATTATTGAAAATATACAATAATAATGATAGTATAATAATATCAAGACGTGTGACTAAATGCACGCTTGATTCGCAGCTGACTCTCCCCTCTAACCATGTGCTGTGTGCTACTCAGAGCGCTTCGTAGGCGTCAGGAATCCCACGTAAAACTTAAACTGCACCCGAAACATAAACTAGCAAAGGTGCAGAATGAGATATGATCTACGAATAACATTGAGTATCGAAGCACCATTGCGTCTAGAGTCGTGTGATAATTTGTCACAAATTTTTGTACCATTATGGTTACAATCGATTCGTTAAGTGCATAATTGGAGCACTTTCTAATTCATTTTTTAGTTGCTTTGTTGAGAATTAGGAACTTTTTAATAAATCTTTAAGAATTTTTTTATGCTATCTGTGAAATAACTAAATTTTATTCATTTGGGATTGTAAAGGATTGGCCCTAATTAATAAAAGATCAGGGTTACATTCCTCGCTGTGCTTTGCAGAAAGATGTGTATTCATAATAAACTGATGAAGGGCTGAGTAAGGGAATGAAGACGTGTTTTGGAGAATTTCTAGTAAATGAAATTCCTGAGTACACTAGAAGCCAAGTTACTTGGCGTATTGTGTATAACCTTTGGGGACTACTAGGCACACCGAAATTCTAGAGAAGAACAGACATTAACATGGTCACATCGGTTCTAAATAGACAGAATTTCTCTCCAGTGGGATCTGTTAGAATCGCAAGTTACGTCGTATGTAGAAATTTGCAAATTTGGTCAAGTAATCGCATTAGGGACATACGAGAAAAAGTTTGCGTGCAGATTTAAGTTTCATCATGAAATATAACTGAATGAGTTCATATTTTTTCAATATTAAAAAATATCTTTCATGCATTGATTATTTAACGTGTAAATTTTCATTTAAACTAATAAATGAAAAGTTTACAAGTATCCGATTGGTTTTCAAAGCTGTTCGACTAGTCTTCGATAATATATTATCAGCATCCGACAGTTTGTATGATTGTATACCCAACTAATTCTCGAATGAAATTAAAATAGTCACATCTAAATTGAATCGAAATACTATTGTACACTGACCTAGCTTTTGGTTAACCCTCAACTAGATACGTGCGATCTTACAGATCTTATAAATTTTATATTTAGCCCTTCGCGTCCTTATTGCACCGTTGCGTCCAACGAAGTGACGACAAAAAAAATAGGCAATTAGTACGGACGTTCCACCGATTCATCGGAAGAAATATCGAGCACTGGCGAAGAGGAGATTGAATCGGGAAGCAATCTTACTAAAACAACTGAATATTTCAACGATGCATATGGTACGAATAGATAAATATGATCACTTCTGAAATTACAGAAACATATTCGCACAAGGCGTGATAACATCATCGTGCAGCTCCCTAGTTTGAAACACCCATCTCGTACTGAGCATACGGCTACTGTGTACTTTACAAATGCCCGCAATAACTATTTATATAACCCATACCTGTATTACCTGAAAGGTAACCATTCCTCCTCTTCTTTCCCCAAAAGAGAAGAGAGATATATAGCATACCAACACAAACCATTCTGCGGCTTATACGACCGATACAACATTCAAGCTTCAATATGATAGAAGACAATTGGCATTCAGCTCCACTGAATTCGTAATATTTCGTAACAAGTTCGTGACGTATGTACGTCGGTACGTTGAGAAAAATAAAAGGTATATACATATTATATTGTATATGTATGTCTTCATCATTTGTATCCCCTAGACATCGAGAAATGAGATCAGCTCTATATGGTGTAACGTGATTGTTCGACTCACGGTCACAAGGCGACTCCGGCTACCGATACAGATAACGTTCTCGCTTTCCGGCTCCCTTCGGGTTGCCACCCTGGTCAGAAACTATGCTCTCGGGTTGATTAGTACAGTTACGCCAATGCTCTCGAAAGATTTCGTTATGATAGTGGAGGTCGAGGTGCTCGAATCTGCCGTGGGGAAATAGTCTCGACGTACCGAGTTGCCCGACAGAGACGTCTCCACGGACCGGTAGAGGAGCCGGGTGAGATACCGGCGCCCCGCTGGAGATTGGTAAAGGGCTGTAGAGCGGGCGGAGGTCACGGTTTAGATAAAGTTAAGGGCAGGGGTGGAACCTCCTGCCCGAGTTAAGGAAGTGGTGCCCAGCTGTCGCCCGATGACCTAAGGCGTAAGTATTCTTCAATTTGTCCACGCCAATTAGACAGGAAAACCACATATTGTTGCTGTACATACGGTAAGCCAATATGCTTAATATGCTCCAAAAGTATCTGGGAGATTGCTCAAATGGCGCGTAGAGCATGCTGAAATATGGCAAGTCTGACTCTGGACAATTTTGGCCCATAAGTTAAATATGGAATTTTATTATCATTTTTTCATATCTTATGTCAAGCCAAAAGGTTTGTTTCTAGTTTCGTTACAAGTTTTTTTTTATTTTCTCAACTTATCATAGCAATAACTCCTGGCCAATTAAAAATCACATGTTTCTACGTAAATTTTCAATAAATTAAATAAAAATTTATTACACAATTATTATTCGATAACCTTTTTATTAAACTTGTTGAAATTAAGAGGAGAACGACGTAAAACTCTATTATTGAGCTAGTTCAAAAGTCGACAAAGTTTTCAGACATTTTCAGTTGGTCCAAGATAAAATAGTAAACAGAAATAAAAGGATATCTAGTTTTATAAAGAATAAACTGCCTAAGAAATCAGGATAAAGAAAAATTATAACAGTAACGTAATTACTGTATATAAAAGTTATAATTAAGTTATAACGTATTTTCTTTACTGGACACCAATACCGAAAGTCTGAGAGCTAAACTACATCACCTTTGGCCATCCATCCTTCGTCCTAGCATCCGCAAGCCAGGCGGGCGGCCATTTCTTGAATCAACCGGAACTGACAAGCCAGTATGACCTGAGAGTTGGAACCGGACACTCCCAACTCCACCAAAACGAGAGCTCTAATAGAGCCTATCAGAAGAGGCGATAGTTTAACGGATCATGTCGATTTTTTGGGTACAACCGTATGCGTTGATATTCGGGGTCGCGTAAAATCATCAAACGCAACTGAATGCACAAACGGGAGCGGACGGTTACGGAAATGCACGGCGGCTCAGGCTGCTAGTTTAACGTAGAGACGATCATGTTAAGCGTGAAGTAAATAGTGCCGGAAACAGAGAGCAATTGGTCAAGAACGTAGCAAAACGACTTAGAGCTATAAAATCGAATCCCTTCACCAATTAATAAATTAGGGATCCTCACCGGAACTGGTTCAGCTAATCCGTGAATGCCGAGAACTGCATCCAGGGGACACTCGGGTGGGCACTGCACTAGAGCACTGCACTGCACCTCCGAAACACACGCAGAAAATCTATAGGATTTTCTGGACATAGGGAGAGCAAAGCAAGAACCTTCTGTACCACACACGAAACACTGCTAGAAAAACTAGCAATAAAAAGCACGAGAGCGCGAGCGATCTCGGGGCACCTCGATCGATGTCCCAAGACATACTGCTCTGGCAATAGTCAAATTCGAGAACTAACCATTCTGATTGGTCGAGATCCTTATAGCCGATAACTCTTATCCTTTCCTACCAAATCGAGAGCGTTCCTTAGAAAATCGGTACGTAACAACTGGAGATCTTCCACGACCTCTTCCCCCGGGCATCAGACGATAACTGGGCACCACAACCACAACACGGATCAGTGGTTTTATTCCCTGCCCTTAACCGTATCTAAAAACCTTATCTTCACCTGCTCTGCAGCCTTTTGCCTCTTTCCAGTGAGACGCCGGTATTTCACCCGGACCTCTGCCAGACGTCACACACAATTTTACTTACGTACCTGATTTTCTTCAAATTTACCTAAACTGTATAATACTTAGCAAACACGTTTATCGTACTCATGTATCTTTTACATAGAATTTACGTACTTGAAACATAACTGTTGCAAGATGCGTTTTCTGCTTACGTATATACAGGGTGTCCCACGTTAACTTTGACACTGCAATATTTCGGAACAAGTTTTCGGAAAAAATGTTCAAGAAAAAAGTTTTCGGGCCCGAAGGGGGCTATGTAGTGAGATACCTGAGTTTTTGGCCTGGGGCCTATGTTGGGCCCTATGAGGCTCAAGTCCATTCTTTTAAATGAGAACCCCTATTCTTTATTGCAGATTTGTGTTGTATGAAAAAAAAAATAAGTTTTGTTCTTGATCATTTTTCGATAAACCCTCTGCAACAAACGCAAAAGGCCCTCGAAGTTGAAATTTGAAATACCTTACAAATTCCGGTTTTTTGTTAGTGATAATAGTAATATGGACTGGCGATTTAATAATCTGACTAAATTGAAGCTACAGGGTGATAATCCTCCCAATTAAGACAAGATCAATCAACGATCCAATACAAAGTGGGATAGAAGCTAAAAAAACTGGCCAAAAATCAAGATTTTGTCTGATTTGTATGAAACTTGATATAAGACGGTTGTTGAAGTTTTTGATTTCGAATTTGAAGTAAAAGATTCAAAACTTAAAATGGCGAATTCAATACGGTGTCCAAAACTTCAAAACTTTACATAATTTATATGAAACCTGGCACGAGGGGGTTGTTGACGTCCCTGGTTTCGAACTTGACGTCAGAAGTTACAATCTCAAGTTGATTGTTTTTTGTGAGTCCCCTTGCCTCTCGCAATTCTGCTGTGCCTGTTTTTAAACTTTTCTTCCTAATTGCAAAATATATTCACAAATCTTTGTACGATAAGAGATCAGTGAAAAACAAAAAAGGATGTCTATGACACACGTAATTTACGTGTGATTAACCTCAAGACGTGCCAGGATTCTTATTTTTTTAAATGATTTTAATACGATTTTAAAAATCGTTTAATGAATTTTGGGCCTGATTGAGCCCAAAAAAGTCGCGCGGCCCAACATTAATTCAGATTATCAAATCGCCAGTTCATATTACTATTATCACTAACGAAAAACCGGAATTTGTAACGTATTTCAAAATTCAACTTCGAGGGCCTTTTGCGTCTGTTGCAAAAGATTTATCAAAAAATCATCAAGAACAAAACTACTTTATTTTTTTTTCATACAACACATATCTGCAATAAAAAAAAATGGACAGGCCTCAGAACAAAAATTCAGGTATCTTACTAGAGAGACCCCTTCGAGCCCGACAATCTTTTTTCCAAACATTTTTTCCGAAAACTTCTTGTTTTCGAGATTTTGCAGTGTCTACGTTAAAATGGGACACCCTGTATGTATGTACATACGTATGTGCACTCATTAACACTCACATCACTCATAAAAAAATTTATCGTATTATATCATTAATAAATTACCTGAATGACGATGGGAAATAAACTGGCGAGCATTATATAGCTGTTGATTTCTACGTTAAGGACAATCGGAGGTTGTTCGCCGTTGTCTTGATAGTAATAAATGCCTGTGATGAGTTGAGTCGTAGCAACAACGAAAACTGCGTATATTGCTAAAGTCACCATAAATATAGGACTTAGTGTTCGCCATTTCAAATATAGGAAGCTCTCGACCAGTGGATGAATTAAAAGCCGCTTCTGCCCAAATTGGTTTCCAGTATTAATCAACGAATTTATCACATGCATTTGCTCCATACCCCGAGCACGAGGTGCAAGTACCTGTAAATTACAATTATTATCTTAATCATACCGTATTGAATTAAAAGATACTGTTAAATGTACAACCAAAACCTTGGCTAGCCACAATGTCGTTATGACGAGACAGGGCGTGACGTAAAGTTTGAGGGGAGTAATAAAATTCTGGAGATGCGAAATATATAAATTCTTAATATCCTGACGTCTGAAATTTCGCTGATTTAAAATCTGGAAAGTTTTATATGACGAAGGAGATGAAATTAATGTTTTAAAGCTTAAATTTCATCGAAACAATAATTCTGGATAAATTAAATTTTTCCAATTTTAGAAAAGCGCAGAAAGAAATTACTGAGCGACTGGTTTTACATTTGCAAACAATATAGATTACCGAGATTCAATGATTATAAAAGGAGAAGCGATAATCCTTAATAGTTACACCTTTTTTTATCGCGAGGGCGAAGGAGGAGGGTTGTAAAACCTGTGGTCATAGAAAAATGAAATTGCAGATTTGAGTCATTTTGTATTTATTTTCGTTCATGGAACTATATTATATTTGGTTCAAATTATCAAATGCTAAAAAAGTCTATTTAAAATTAAAAAATTTGTTACGGATATATTTGTTGTTATATGTATAAACATATCCGTAACAAAGAAATTCGCATCAATAGGCTCAATTTGATTTTTTATATTTGAACCAAAATCTTGGAATTTTTGTACCCTCTATTTAGCCCGTAATTCCCTATTACTACGGCGCGATAATCAATATCGAAACACCTTAATAAAGGCTCATCTACGCGCATCCTCTTTTTTTGGCATGATGGGTGCATCATAAATTCATAACATACTTCAACCTGTACATGGTGGCAGCCAAAAACTTACTTGATAATCGACGGTTACTAAACAATTCTGCTCGTTGATGTTGCATTCATTAATATTGATGGCAGAATCGAAAATACTCTCTAAAAATTCCACAGGCCTCGGAACATTGTAAACCAGAAAATCAATGGCTGTACGTCGACGTCGTTCCTGATCCAAAGCTACAGCCGAAAGATCAGAACCTGCATTAACGAGTAACCTAATGCACTCTCTGCTGCAATGGTAGCATGCTACATGTAGCGGCATCCATTCGTGAAGATCATGAAGATTAATTAGATCCACATTATGTTTAAGAAGAACCTCCACCACGTCAGAATGATCCAGTGTGGCTGCAAGGTGTAATGCAGTTGAATGGTAATGTGGCTCCTTCGTCGTTCTTGCAGTTGCATCTGCCCCTGATTCTATTAGCGTCTGTACACATTCTGCATTTCCCACCTGTATAATCGTAGAAATTAATGATCGTTAAATTTAATATTAATCTAAAGTATAAAGTGTAGAGTTTTTCAAGGAATATGGGAGAATATATTTGGAAATCTGAGAAGAAATCGTCACACAGATGTTTATCGATGGGACAACAGAAAATAATTTTATTATAGAAGAACAACAAAGGTTTTCTCTTACAGATACTTATCCGAAGTGAAGAGTCTGACGCAACATCCGCTTTGCTATTGCGCCCCTCTCGCTACTCAATCGTACTAAAGTTTCTCCCTTTTTTTTTATTGGCGTTCACAGGCGCCGGAGATACGAGTACGAAAAACTCTCATTCATCCAACATAAAGAGTGTGGTTATGAACTGTATGCGATGATTATTGTTTCAGACACGCAGTTTAATTTGATTAAGATTTTGTTCTGATGGTCTGGATTGAGTATATTAAAACTTTGTTTTATTCACTGTTATAATAACTAAGAATTAAGAGAATATAAAACAATAACCAAGTAATCCAGAAACGACCGCCATAGATAACAGAAAACATTAATGATTACTAGTTTGGGTAGCAGCAAGTTTTAGGTAACAGAAAATGACCGATGAACAGAGTGAAATAGTATAGATTATATTTAGAAGATAGTAAGCATTGCCGTTTCGAATATTATTCTTATTAGATTCGTTAGTCACGAATACTTTGCTGCAAACTGAAACTCACTACCGCGAGAAAAAAAGATGGGAAAGTATGGAAAGAAAGTATGGGGCAAAGGTCGAACGCTTATCTCAGAAAGTATGGGTTATGAGAACATCCATGCATTAAAGCTGGATTATACTGTGAGTTTATTTTATTTATGCAAAACAGTATTCCGTAACCAATAACACGTTGCTAAAAAGCTTTAATTTCGTACAACAATATTTTTATGTTAAAATAATCTTAATCCAAGTTTTCATAGTATAAATTAATGGTTTTCAAAAGTGCTTCGTAAGAAGGCCTACAATTTAACATTAAACACACCGTCGACCGGTCATTTAACCGTTTTAAAATTATCGGTATGTTTAGTGTTAAATGAACTAAAGGCAATAACAATATCCAATCGGTATCCCTAGAAATGTATATACGATGTGGATATCCCGTAAATCGTAAACAAATTGAATAACGTCCTTTCAACAAATTTTTAACCATAAACAGAATACAATCCCTCAATAAAAAGATGCATTGCATCTGAGATAAAAATTAAAGTTAAATAATAATTAAAAAAATAAAAACAAATATCTTAAAATTATAAGATAAAAATGAAAGAAATTAATGTCACAAAAGTTCTCTAAAGATTCAATCACTTGTTTCAATAGGTGTTCAATCATTCTGAAATAGGTACTAAATGTGAAGTTTCTTTAATTCGTATGTATATTCTTTATAAGATGTGTAGCTACGCAATCGGTATTAGCTACTTTATTATTAATACACATAGATACTGACCTGAGCAGCCATATGCATTGGTGTCATACCGGACATCTTTAGTTCATCCTTCACATTTATCAGGCTCATCGTTATATTACTATCCTTTTGCAATAATATAGTCAAAATTTCATTTAACCCATACTCTGCGGCTCTATGAAACACTGTTATATTTCCTGGCATTTTGTGCTTTAGATTACATCCAAAATTGAGCATTTCTATAACACATTCACTATTTCTGCTGCTGATAGCACAAAATAACGGTGTTTCCCCCAACTGGTTTTGCACTTCGATAATCTGTTATCACAAAAAATTACCTTCATAATCCATCGAAGACCATTTATTCAACAAACAATTTTATATACATGTATATTTTTATAATTATTTCAGGGACTGCAGGAATGAAATTAGTAACAAAACTTTGCAAAAGGTAGATATATATGCATATCACCACATTTTACACTTAAACAGTTGAGCATAAAGAAATATAGTGCTTCCAGGCTCAGAAAGGCGTATAGGTTGTAACATATTTTTTCTTAACTCGATACCGGTAAGCAAAATCCGAGAACGAACTATCTTCGGGAACCAACCAACGTTACCTTCGTCCGTACACCCTTCGGTCGTGCATCCGCAAGCCAGGTGGGCGCCAGCCAATTCTTATTTCACCGGGAATTGACGAGCCAGTATAAACTGGGAGTTGGGGTGGAACAGGCCCAACTCCACCGAAACGAGAGCTCTGACGGAACCTATCAGAAAGACGGTAGCTTAACGGATCCTTTCGATTTTTGGGGACGCGTAAAATCGAGAAACGCAACCGTAGGTGCTGATCTTTGCGGTCGCGTAAAATCAGCAAACGCAACTGGATGCACGAACGGGAGCGGACGGAAACGGAAATGCACGGCGGCTCAGGCTGCTAGGTTACGGTAAAGAGGGTCGGAGTAAGCGTCAAACAAACAGTGCGCGACACAGAGAGCGACTAATCGAGAACGTAACAGATCGAAATCCCTTCACCAATTTAATAAATTGGGAGTCCTCACCGAAGCTGGTGCAGCTAATCCGTGAACGCCAAGAACAGTATCCAAAGGACACTCAGGTGAGCACTGCACTAGGGCACAGCAGTAAACCTCCGGAACACTCACAGGAAATCCATAGAATTTCCTGGATATCGCGAGAACAGCGCGAGGACTTTCTACACTGTACCAAAACACGGCTAGAAAAACTATCAACAGATAGCACGGGAGCGCGAGCCAGTTCGTGACACCTCGGTCGGTGCCCCGAGACAGACTGATTTGACAATAGCCAAATTCGAGAACTAATCATTCTGATTGGTCGAGAGCCTTATAGCCGATAACTCTTCCTTTCCTTCGAGTCGTCCCTTTGAACCAAATCGAGAGCGTTCTTTAACGAATCGGTACATAACATAACTGGAGATCCTCCACGGCCGCTTCCGCAGGGCATCGGACGACAGCTGGGCACCACTTCCTTAACTCAGGCAGGGGGTTCCTCCCCTGACCTTAACTTTATCAAAATGTTAACACCGCCCGGGTCATCTACTCCTCTCCTCTGCCGGGCAACACGGTACGTCGAGACCATCTCGACACGACAGATTCGAGCACCTCGACCTCCACTAACCCATAATGAAATCTTTCGAAAGGATTGGCGTAACTGTACTAATCAACCCGAGAGCATAGTTTCTGACCAGGGTGGCGACCCGAAGGGAGCCGGAAAGCGAGAACGTTATTTGTATCGGTAGCCGGAGTCGCCTTATGGCCGTGAGTCGAAAAATCACGTCACAAGGTCTAAGATAAATGTCAAATGTTCACGTGGACTTGCTCGCATACATTGGACAGTAAAGTAATATATGCTCCATAGATTCAGAATTTTTGAGGTTGCATAAAGTGCAGGCTTGCGTTAGATCAGTTTGGTACAGATCGCTTCCAATAATGAAACATTTAGATCAACGAGAGGCTCATCGTACTTGCGCTTTGTTTCTGATGAATATTTACAGTCCTCTTAGCGGATAATATATTTTGTCGTCGAGTGCTCAGAGTAACGTAAATTGGCAAGTTTCGGATCGATAGTGATTTTGAAAATCTCCATGCTTGAGGCGGAACGCGAAGTTCACAAGAATTTCGGGCTGTTTCCGCAACAACAATTCGCTATTTAGAATGTTCATAAGTTCTTCACAAAAATCATACCCCAACACGCTTTTTATCTATGAGACCTAGTTGTACTTATCCTCAGTATGTTCAAGACTTGTTAGTTGTGCAAAACGTCTAAAACAGATCTTTGAGAGGCAACTTTCATTCCTTAGTCCCCAAATCAGTGCAGTGTATGGTAGGGTCAACTCTCTAACACTATCGTAAAGTTTTAGTACCCCATCCCAAGAATCAGTTGTAGCTGCAGAGAGAATTTCCAGGACAGAGAACGAGACTACTTAAGTTTTTGCTACCGCCTTTTCACCAGCAACTAATCCTAGACCAAAGTAAGATATCGTTACTCAGAAATATATAAAGTTATTTACCACCTACATTGTGTACCATTGTAAGGAAAGTTCTAAGAGTAGCATGTAGTACTTTAAGCTTTCAGCTATTTCCAACAGAGGGCTCAGATAAAAGCAACATAGAACTAAAAGGTAATAACCACCATGATGACATTTCCACTGTTTCACTCTTATACTTATTTTTAACAACATCAAGAGACTCGGTCGAGTCTCGCGCCAAATACAGGGCAACCGGCTGTACAGGGCACAGCTCGCAGAGACTCTTTACCCGAGTCAACTCTTATACCTGTGTTTGAAACGAAATATCTTATAAACCGCTATATATGAGAAAAAGTTATTGATACATTCATTATAGGAATTGAGGGTTCTGAATTGATTGCCACCAAGTT
>JARQSW010000565.1:1183072-1194555 GCA_030142375.1 Calameuta pallipes | reverse complement strand
GAAAAATTCGATTTTCCATTCGTTTCTCATGCGCGAAAAAGGGCGTTTTTCATGCACGTATTATGAAAAATACTTTAAACAAAATTTGAGATGTTACTTCAAATGTGAATAAATATATTTGTGAAACACTAACACTGTTTGACCATTTATAATTTAATTTTTAAAAAATCACCTTGAAAGCCAGTGTTCACAGTAGAACACTGCCTTAACTTAGAGAAGAGCCCTGTAATTCTAGTTAGATAGCGTACATTTTTTGGATTATCATATTTTCGATTGTTTTTAGATAATTATCGAACTTCCTCAAAAAAAAATAGATACACTAACGACACTTATAAATAATATAAGATCATTGAAAAGTTGCAAAGGGCACAATGTACATCTGTACATTTGGTTGAAGAAAGGAAGAAAAAAAGAAGAACGATTATAGTTTATTAGGATTAAAGATGTAAAAAAACAAAGAAACAATGATTATCAGTCACTATGGAACACACTCCAGGACTTCAATTGGTAAGATGCAAACACAAAGAAACAATGACGATTGTTAGCGACTATGGAATACGCTCCAGGACTTCACTCTTAGCTTGGAACATTGCGAGTGACCGCTGTGGCTCGCAAGATGCCTCCCATGGCTTTTATCTTGACAATTTATACATAGGGTCAGCATTCGCCTAATACTGACTTCGCGTCTGGAGATTAGCAACACTACGAATTCTTTGGGGGGCACAACAACAAATCGAACTATTTTTCGGATTTTCGTGCGCCAAATTGGTTCCGCCGTTCAGAATTTAACAATGTTGACCTCAGATGTAGATTCAACGACCCCAAAATCATTGAAATATAGAAAATCGTATCAATTGCTACGACAGAAGTACCCGAATAGAAATTTCATCAGGCATATCGTCAGGGTCTGCTCAGGTTCTGCTAAGATTTGCCCTGGTCAGAAAATTACATGTGATACTGATCAGGGCCCTATACGTATTAACCTATTAGGGGAATCCCAAACAGGTATAATTTGGGTAATAGATGTTTTCCTTACCCAGCCCCAATGAGAATGCGTGAATTACTATTTATCGTAATATTCCGACTCTCCTCAAATTAAGTCCGGATTCGGATTACCTGACTTAACATTCAAATACTAATTTCAAAGTATTTCTAGAATTAAAAGGTCATTGAAGATAATTTAACACATTATTTGTATTTGTATTTTAACGTACTATGAGCAAAATTAATAATTCAAATATTAAAATACTAATAATGAATTATATTGTAAGGCCTGCAATATAAGAATTTTTGATGAATAATATAATACCAGATCAGGATCTGATTTAAATTAAGACAAACAGGATCTGGGCCTGATGCGAGCCTTATGAAATTTCTACTCGGATAGCTTTTTCTTGAATGTGCGAATGTTTCCGTCATAAACAATCAAGGGGTTAATCATGATTGTTGAAATCTTCTTCCGAAATGATCAGGCCCTCCCTTAATTCCCCTGGATTGATAGAAATTAGTCCTCCAAAACAATTACGGCATTACTTCGAACTTAAGAATGCCTTCGCAACGGTTTTTGTTTGCTTACATAGACTATTAGGACAAGCTAATAATTATTATTTGTACATGTTGTAACGTTCACCTCCCTACCGAGGTAAAGAATAAAACAGGTAAAGTAAAATAAAAAAAGTATCGCCTTCGCTCAACTAGCCTGAATCCGGATGGGATAGCCAAAAAGAAGGTACAGAGGTACTTTACCAAACAGTTGCTGCTGGGTACCAGATGCCAGATGGTGTTAACTAATAGATACTCAATAAATGTAAAAGCAGAGTAGCTATGAAAACATCAAATCCATTATGGATCCAGACAGACGTCACGGAAGATCAACTAGCCCCGCCCCTGAAAGGTACTGGAAAGGTGCAGAGTTTGTAGCGAACAGAAAGCGAGGTGTTATTTTTTAAATTAATAAATTTCATTGCACCTTGGCAATACGTCTAATATATAACAAGCAGCGGTTACAGAAAGCAAGCGAGTGCTCAGACGCTAAAACAGCACAGGAAATGAGAATTATTCTCAGGATGCCACCAGTTGGCTGACGCTCCCATACTATCTAACTAAACCCGTAACTAAAAACGTGAAAGAACAACTTACCCCCTGCGCATCTGGAATGCTAAGTATTTCTTGCATTATTTTCACGTTTCCATCAACGGCGGCAAGATGCAAAACCGTGTAACCGTCCCTCGATGTGAGCGTTACGTCTGCACCAGCTTCCAAAATAATGCTTACACCAGGTACCCAATTTTCTCGAACAGCCGTTTGCAGTGGAGTCATACCCTTGTAATTCTCTGGGTCCAGGTAATTTTTAGGTATCTCGTTGTTCACAATACTTAGAAGTAATTTCAAGGGGGTGGATATTCTTTTAAGTATGCACACATGCATTGGCGTTTCTCCATTGGCATTCCACACTCCACGCGGAAAGTTTGCTTCAAGTAAAACCGAGATTGCTTCTTCCGATTCTAATTCGACAGCTGTGTGAAGAGGAGTCACTCGATATCCGTGATGATCATATTCATCCGAGAGATAGTGTTGGGCTCCAGCTTTTATTAACGCCTTGATAACTCCGGGAAATCTGTATAAAATAATTATTTTTTCTTTATAATTATGCCGTAGCCCAATGGGTAGGGTAGTGGATTCACGACCGAAAGGTTTTTCGGGGTTCGCGCCCGGCTCCCAGCGACATTCGCCAATGGGTTTTCATATTAAAATTTCGCCCAACACTGTTCGAATTTGGCGTATAAACTCTGTAGGTTCTCACGCTCAGTTGCATAAGGCTCGTCCACAAGGCACATCGCCATCTAGTGTCGAACTGCGAATCTTGATTGTTAGGACCAGTTACTGGCACATGTCCGCCATTGAGGACACAGCCATAAGGAAAGGAAGGAACCAAAACCATTTCAGTAATTTTTTCCCCTACTCTTCGGCTCTCCTACAGTTACATTGCAATCGATGAAACTATAGGGACACGTTGACGTAAAAAATGTGTAATTTGCTAGGATTCAAGTGGTTAAAAAATATTGGCCATTCTTTACTATACCTGAACTCCACGTCTCCTTCCTCGCGACACTCTATCAGATTTTCTCCCACAACGTCAAGGGGCCGTAAACCGCGACTGTCCGTTGTTTCCAAATCTGCACCAGCATCAAGAAGATGTTGTACGCATATTAGTTCAGTACGTTTGCAAGCCACGTGTAAAGGAGTACTTCCATATTCTATCTTCGGAAGCTGCAATGGAAAATATCAACATGGAATGTATAAAATATATTTGTATCGTGACATGATTTTCTAGCAAATCTCGCTAGAAATCGAGATAGCCCGTGCTATGTATGCAAATATACATATGACTACATTGATACGTACAGAATTTTAAAAGATACAACTAATTACGTGTAAGGTTTAAGAATAAGAATGAACGAAACGTGATCGGTTATTCCTGGCTTGGTTTAATCGGTTTAAAATTACAAATATTTCGAGCATATATACCACCTTCCGTTGATTATAATGAACAAAATAAATGCCAACATTAAAACGAGATTCTAAAGACGTCATATAACATCTGAATAAGACGTCCATTGGATGTCTTATGCATAGCATTTTTCCTCAACCGGACATCTGTAGGACATTGCAGATATAATTCGGATGTTGTTCGGATATTCAATGTTGTGTGGACTGCGCTCTACCGCTAAGATTCCATAACTTCTGTAAATTCCTGTATCTTATTGCCCTATTTAACCATATTTATTTGTATGCGTCACCTATCATCCTTTGACAACCTCCCTTTCACTGCTTTTGCTTTCTTTTCTTTCGTCCACATATTTATAGACGGGAAACCTGAATTAATTCCATGTGTGTGCTCTTCGGCACAAAAAATTTTGCACAACAAAAATATGAAGATCTCGAAATATTTCCAAATGCTCCAAATCACAATTTCCAATATCTCAATATTTCGAATTACCTTTTTCTGTAATCAGATATATATGTCGAGGTGTATCGCTATTGTTTAATAAAGATGCTTGATGTTTACGTTCCATCGTGTGTGGTTTTTTCACAACCCTTACGGGGTGGGGCGCTACCTGGCGAACACAGGGTGTGCTCGCGGTCGTGGGATGGAAATACCCAATTTGGGTATTTAGGGGCGGAGTCTCTGATAATAAAAGAGGGAGATAATCAGACAAGGACACAGTTTTTGGAAGAACATCCTTCGGACCGCGAGTTCATCAACAGTTTGATTCAACCAAAAGAATGGAGTCTACCCCGACATAATATTTAATAATGTGTATTAATTCCCTTCGGGGTTTGCATTTTGTATTTTGCAAAGAGTGGTCCCGTAAGGGAACCGACACGAAATTAAGACGGTACGAGGCCCACGAAACGCCAGCGACGGCCCTGACTACGGCAGTGGGGCTCGCTGGGGACGTAGCCATCAAAAGGAGTGCCAGCACGACCGTAAAGCATCACTGGAGGAAACTGTCTATGCAGTAAGACGCCGCGAGATTCTTCGGGATCCTGAATGCATCAGGGGGGTTGCAGTGGTGGCCTGGACCCTAGCAACGATTCCCGCCCCGTCAAAAAACACTGCAATCACTCAGAAGAGGAGACAATGCTGGAATCTATTTTTCTAGGATCAAAAAGAACAATTGAAGATCGCGGACAAATTGGGCTACGTAGGGGATATCGCAAATTTGATTGGGCCCAAGGGTAATAAGGTAAACAGCCCAGTTACTGACCCTGTCCCAGATTGTGACCCCGACGGCATAATTTTCGTCGCCATAAATATGGTTTTTTTCGAATAATAATTCAGTTACCGGCTAATTAAAAAGCGTTTTTCACTTTCAATTATTGAACATACATACTTTTTGAAATGAAATATTTTAGAATAGAAATTGACCAGTGAATAGTGCGACACGCGTTTCAGTGTCCCCGCAGCGGCAGTGCTAGACGGTGGCAATAGTTGCGACAAGCTACGTCATTGTGAATTTTGTTCGTTATGTAAGATATTTCTTCAAATTCGCGGGGTCAATAAGTGCATCACATAATTGAGGTTATGTTGCTGTTGTTGACCCTCGATTTGTCGCCTGTTGCGTCGAATAATTTGCTTTGTTTATTTATTCTAATTTATTTGTACTCTAATGTGTGTCCGTGAAATTACATAAACTGTAATTTAACCCGTTTGTATGGGGATATTCGGAAGTGTGAGAAAGTGGGTACGCGCAGGGGGTCGATTGTGTAACTCAAATGTAGTGAAAATACTATAAGTGAATAGCTGTTAGCCAATCCCGTGTTAGGATCAAAAGAAGACAAGCACAATGATTGGCTAACAGCTATTCACTTTTCACATTTTCCCTACATTTGAGCTACACAATCGACCCCCAGATGTCATAAACTGCAGCAAGGGGGTCATAAATCGGGTACACTCAGGGGTCACAAAACTACGACATGGGTGTTCCTCGAGTGTCAGAAACCTCCAATAAACCTTACAATACAATTGTTTCACTTCTATAATAGGTGAATCTCACCTACGATGTAGCCGAACTCGTGTACGGATTGCTGTGACCCAAAGTTTCACGATAGTGAGATAGAGTGAAAGTTAGAAAGAAAAATATGAATAGAGAAGATCTGGAGGAGCTAGAGAGGGCAATGCAAGGTGAGTGACGCTACCGAGTTCCGATATTGTTGTAATTGATCGAGATAAGCGGGATCGTAGATTTAGCTGCTGCATCTTTGATCCAGACAGCACGTGTCGCCTTCCGCTTGCACGATCGATGAGATGCGATGCTCGCTAATACGGTGGCGATCTGGAAGGTCCGTTATCTCGTATCAAAGTTCTATCTGTAGGTTTACTAGGGAAGCATGTCAAATCCTACTGCATGCAAACTTTCTGCGCAGTTCACGCTACGCGCAATGGTTTCGTTCGCCTTTTGAGTGATGTAAGGACCGCGTAGAGGTTCTTTTCCTCGGCGATAAATTATTCATAGATTGTACGAAGGCAGCTAAGAGATTGCGTAATGCTGACTGATAATCTCAGTAGTTAATGGGTTTTCGGAACTGGTTCAAGCCTCGAGATTATTCGTGATAGGATAGGATACGCATTTCTAGAAACACTTGAAAGATCTAGATTCCCAGCGAGGAATATTCAGATTTTGTGTAACAGATATCTTGACAAATAAGTAGTATACAAATAAGTAAGATAAAATGTCAAATACATATATGAATAATACAAACCATGTTGGTAACGGATTGATGATCGTGTTCCCAAGAGTCTAACCACTCTATCGGAATCTTCTCCTTGACGAAAATCTCCTCAGTTTTGACATTGACCAAGTGCGGAGCATGCGATAGAAGAAGCTTTAGACAGTCGGGATTACCTTCCCAGGCTGTGAGATGAAGCGGAGTTCGTCCCATTGCATCTTTTGCTCCGAG
The DNA here is from genome assembly GCA_030142375.1 of Calameuta pallipes. Lineage (NCBI taxonomy): Eukaryota > Metazoa > Arthropoda > Insecta > Hymenoptera > Cephidae > Calameuta > Calameuta pallipes. The sequence goes on along the minus strand of JARQSW010000565.1, from coordinate 1,188,090 downwards.
CTGCGCTTTATTGTCCAAGAGGACGCCAAGGATTTCCGTATATCCGAGAAAACTTGCAATATGACAGCACGATATTCTCGATTGTTTACATGTAGAATTGGCACTGGCACCATTTTCAAGCAACCTGTAGTTAATTAATAATAATTAATAAGTAGTCAAAATTATTTACCAATGATAAAATAATAAGTAAACGTAACAAATAATTCAGTGTACCGTTTCACTTCGTCCAATTGGTTGTGAACAATTGCTTCTATTAGTTCCATGTTGAGTCTCATACGTCGTCTTTCCATCCTACGTCTAACAATAAGGGGGGGACCACCTATCATTTCCAGAGATTCTGCAGGAGACGGAGAAGCGGGGTATGATCGAGGTAGTTGCACCGAAGTGGCCAACTTTAACGAAGCTGTCCTTTTATCATCCTCATCAGGATTTTTTGTAGGGATTTCCAGATATTTATACTTTTTTTCCATTTTGATCACTGCGTTATAGTTGGTTACGATGAGTGTCTATGTCTGAAATATAGATTATTTAGTATAAATCAGGTCATATAACTTATAACTGACTAATAACACTACTAATCAATTTGATTGCTCAATATTATCATCTTGAGTTTCGAAAATAAAATTATATACGGTAACTGATATCGAAATGTTTATTACGTGTATATTACACAAATGTCTATAGATTTGTTACATAATATACCATACCCGTGGCGTGTACCCATACCAGTGGACGTCCATGTGATATATGAGATAAATGTTGTTCTAATTAAAATTTTTTTCTTGAAAAATAGCAAAAGTAATATTACTACAGTTAACTGAATATTTGAAGGATTTATAATTACATTACTAGTATTTCTAACCCTATCTAGGGTGCAAAACAACCCCTGACAAGTTTAACGTAGAGATATATCTTTAACAGTTACTATATATGGTGTTAAATATATCACAAATACTATATTATTAGTTAATGTTGATCTCGCACTTCATGCCTTGGAAAATAATATACAGAAATATAATTGATATTCATGCCTAGGGATATTCTTGAATAAAGTAGATGCAGATGTATTAGACAATCTAACTCCAACGTCACCTACAGAGCACATTAACCTCCTTTTGGAAACTATCGTGCAGAAACAATTCCAGTCAGACGCAGTTAGAGCCTTACGGCCGACATATTCGCCTCGCTATAAAGAGAGGAAACAACTAAACGAGCTCAAAACCTCAGAACAAATATTTTCACTACCGTTCGTTAGATAACCGCCCAGTGTAGACTTGCTGGGATAAATAAGACAACGCTTAGATATAAAAAGTTCAGTCACAAGCTCGAGGATGGTCAAATCTGTCTAGTCTGGGATGAACGAAAATCTGACACGCTCAAATATAAATTTATAAAATGTCCAAATTATGAACCCATCCGTGCTCAGTATTTACCAGGAGTGTAGTTCCCGGATGTGCTGGAAAGTACAGATAATGAAAGAATGAAAAAAGTAGCTTTATATGATATATTTGTTTAAGCTAATAGAGGGCTGTCCAACATGGGGCCCGCGACTTCACTTTTTGCGGCCCGCGGAGCAGGCCTCTAAATTTATAAATTACCCTCAAATACGAAATACGAGGCCGCGGGCCTCATGTTGGACAGCCCTGAGCTAATACCAATAGTTAATGTTGATCATAGTGATCATAATAAATGAAGCAAATATTTTCTGAACTCAACACAGGTAACGCAAATCCGAGAGGTAACGTACGTAACTTCAGCTACCCACTCTTGGTCCATGAATCCGCATGCTAGGCGGGCGCCAGCCAATTCTTATTTCACCGGAAACTAACCAGCAGGTATGTTCTGAGTGTTGAGGTAAGACTGCCTAAACTCCAGCAAAACAAGAACTCTCAGGGAATCTTTCAGAACGAACACTAGCATAACGGATCTTTTCAAATGCAAATGGATGTGCGAATGAATACAGACGGTATCGGAGATGCCTGGCCGCTCAGGCTGTAGGTCACGCCGCACACGATACACCTGACAGTGTCAGGTGAGCACTCATAAGACGCACAACCTTGCTAAACGTTGTGACATTCTGGGTTATAAGTACAAGTATGAATGCGTATATATATATATATAATACATGTATGTATATAATTATATATATGTCATGAAACTTCTGAAATCTTACCTGTTAGCCAATTAATTCGAAACGTATGTACAACTAGTATACCGAGTAGGTTTCACGAAAGAACATTAAACTGAAATGTTCGTAATGGAATTCTAGGAGTATTATCTTTGACTTGGTTGATATCTAATATTAGCTTCTTTATCCGATAATATTACTATCTATCACTGTCGAACTAAGCATAACGTAATAGCAAGGTGTCACTTGATATTGTCGGTAAAACCACACGGGATCTTAAAAACGGCGCCAAATATTGAAAACGGCTTATACATGCATATAGGAAGTCTTTCATTGGCTCCTGACGTTCTGAAAGATTCTCGTATCTTCAACTTTAAGATATCCAGCATGCTGCCATTAATTTTGGCATTGACCTATGAATTCTCCTAATCGACTCCCCCAAGCCAGACTCTGCAAAAATCATATGTTCATAGACTAAATTACAATCCTAAGCTTGTATGCCAGCGTTTTCATGTAATGTGTTAACCTTTCAGTGTTCCCACGAGAAAAAATTTAGAAGTTAAGATCTGACGTTCATGGTAACTAAAGTAGTGGTCCACTAGGATGTATCCATTTTTCAGTAAATTTCGCGTCCAACACATTTCGAACTGGCAGGACCATGCTTCGAGGAGTGCATGTAATTTGGACTGAGTAAGCATGGGAAATCCAGGTTGCTCAATGGCCACCACTGGCAATGAGTCAACTCCAATGTGGGTGTGAGATTTCGATGAGACATTTGCTCCGGTAGCACGCATAAGCTCTATACGTATGATCACAGCGCTTGCTGCTCAATACGAGATGAAAATTAAGCAATTCGATGTGACGACTGCATACCTGAACGGAGTACTGGAAGAAAATATTTTCATGCAAATACCTGACTATACCGAAGAATCGATAGAGAAAATCATACTATCTGAACCTAAGACCAGCTTAATCAGAAAGAAGGCCGAAAAGATGCTCCATGAAATTCAACAGGGGAATAAAGTATGCCACATGAAAAAGGCACTTTATGGTCTGCGTCAGGCTGGACGTCGCTGGCATTGTAGATTGTGCGAGGAACTTGACACGTTCGGAATAAAGCGAGCCACATCTGATTCATGCGTCTTCTATTCGGGACGAGGGGAAGATATTTTCCTGGTAATGATCTACGATATTCTGGTTGTATCAAGAAACGAGAAAATGATTGAACAGTTCGAGAAACATTTATCAAAATCATTCGACATCAAAAGCCTAGGAAACGTAAAATATTGTCTCGGAATTGAGTTTTCCGAAAGTAAAGACGGAATCGCCATGTGTCAGAAGGGTTACGTGAAAAATGGCGACCAAAAAAAAGGGTTACGACCAAAGTCGGTGGTCACTCCTTTGGATGCCAATACGAGATTGACGAAAGGAAAAGAAGACTCCGAAAGCTACAACGATAAGAATCTGCGATATAGAGAATTGATCGGAGCCCTAATGTACTTGGCTATATGCACAAGACCTGACATTTCTCACGCCGTGAGCTACTTGAGCCAATACAGTTCAAATTATGATTCTACTCATTGGACAGCGGCAAAACGGGTGCTTAGATATCTTAAGGGTACGCAGAGCCTCGGATTACTTTTCGGAAAAACTTTCAAGCCACTTAAAGGTTATGTCGATGCTGATTGGGCAAATTGTATTGACGATAGAAGATCTTACACCGGCTACGTCTTCGTATTGGGCGGAAGTCCAATTTCGTGGGAATCCAGGAAACAGCATACGGTGGCTCTTTCATCTACCGAAGCGGAATACATGGCCTTGACCGAAGCAGCGAAGGAAAGCGTGCATTTGCGAAGATTTTTGGTGGAACTTGGATTCTCGTCCCTGGGATGCATTGAGCTACTGAGCGACAACAACGGTGCTCAAAAGTTGGCGAAAAATCCCATTTTTCATAATCGAACCAAATATATCGACGTGAAACATCACTTCGTTTGCGACATTTTGCAGAACGAAGATCATTTTCAAATTAATTATATTTGAACAAATGATATGGCCGCCGACATATTAACGAAAGGATTGTCAGGCGTAAAACATCATAGATGCCTCGAATTGTTGGGTATTCAAGATGTCGACAAGTGGACATTCTAATCGTCCACTTTTCGAGGGGAAGTGTTGAAGAGAACAACTTATTGGTGGCAATGAGCCAGCAAGCGTTCCATGGACGCTTCGTTCAATTGTATTGTTCTTAACAACGTTATTCATTTGATTAATAAACTATCAATCTTTTATTGCTCATCAAATACTGCGTCAATTTAGATACTATTTATTTCAAAATGTGTGGTAATTTTTGTTTCTCCAGGGTAATGTTGGTCAAACATAAAACTTAAATGGTCATATATTTCATTAATTTATTACTTTTAATTATAGGCTAAGTACTTTGGATTGCTTAATTTGCGATCTTCAGATCGGCTGAAGCACTGATCCGCATGAACAATCATCGGTATATATATTAAGACTTCCCAACAACTGGGAGCTTCAGTATCGTAGCCTCCTAGCCCTGATGATGCAGGCTGTAACGTTTGCGAAATGTCGGCATAAAGCTGAACACAGACGCGGCTTCCATCCGGAAACCATGAATATTAATGATAATATTGGTCGCGAAAGCCTAAAATCTCATATTCTAAGGTTATTCTTGGCTTATCACCCTATGTAAGAATTTTCAAAAAACGCCTTGATATGAAGAGGGCCGTAAATAGGAATCAACTAGGGCGTTCCTAAAGTACGTTTTCTCAATACAGCCTTGATAAGGTATGAGTAGTAATAGAACCGTTATAGCGAGACCTGGAGGGCGGGGCTAAGTAGGGGTGGGGGTGAGACCCAAAAAAGTTTT